>JAODPA010067148.1:0-10671 GCA_025585075.1 Nepenthes mirabilis
TATATATATATCAAACAATGCATCCGAAATTCAGGATTGAGGGCGATAAAGTCATATACAAAACACATAAAAACCACAATTCCAAATGTCCATCACTGAAATTTCAAATGTGATCTCATATTCAAATGTATAATACAAAACAAAACCGAATAATCCAAAATGAAACCATATATCCAAATATAGGAGTCTGACTGAATTTTAACTGTCGGCAAAATCTACAAATCTTAAATGAAGTGTTAATATAAATCATTGTAGGAAAACATATTAAAATCAAAAGTATAAACAAATTAGAGAACCAAAGACCAATAAACTAATTTGAGGAAGGATTACTCCTACTTCTAGTAACTAGAGGCCATGTCACTACTATTTCAAATTGTAGGCGAGTCAACTACATATTATCTCTTAAAGACGGAACCGAAGACCACTTCTTTTGCCCCTTGTGGACAATAAGTGTAGTCCCAAAGTCTGTCTGATATATTACAATGTCTAAATTATTAGTTTTGTTTAATGTTTTATGATGGTTCTCATAAAAATAGAATCGAGAAGGGTCTCTATATCACATATCACAAAAATTTTTCTATTTGGTAGAAATGGTCAAAGCTTCTACTTGGGAATATCAAATCACAAAGTTTTTTCCTAGGAAAAGGTATGTGATGGAACGGGTCAAAATCTACCAATGACCTCCGTCAATAATCATACATATAACCTGGATAATAAACTCTATACAAAAGACATATAAATGGGTGGACCTAAAATTTCATTCCTATGCACAGGATCGCAAACGGCTGGACACATAAGTTGGCCCCAACTTGGCTGGCTAAGATTCTCGATCGGCCTCATGAAGGTCGGTCACAATGTGACCGTCTGAGGTTCATGGTCGGTCGGTTAGAGGACAAAAACAAAGATGTGTCGGTCAGCCTCATGAAGGTCGGTCACAATGTGACCGTTCGAGGTTCATGACCGGTCGGTTAGAGAACAAAACCAAAGTTGTATGAGATGCTATTAGGAACCAAAATTACTCAAACCATAATAATTTAGTGGAAACATCTAAATATCCTTTTTATTTATCATTATACAATAGTTTCTAGAATATTCCAAAACACATCAAGGTCGATTATGCACTGCTACATAAATCCCAATCGTCCTTCTTGCCTAGATAGACTATTCAACTTCACTCTTTCTTGTCCGACATAAATTCTTGGTCATCTCAGGGTAAGGAAATAGGAAGGAGTAAGTGATTTGCTCAACAAGGTACAGTTAAACGAAAACATGCATAAATATAACTTCGAACGAGATTTAAAAAAATAGAACTAGAGCATTTTGCATACAGAAGCATAAAATACGGGACAAATACATTTTCATGAGTACTAGTTTCTACAACGAGTTTAAATCCAAAACCAAATTTTTGTTGAAAACACTAGCCATATTTAAGGTCTATAACTATTCGACTATCAAACCTGGCTATATTTTAGGCTTGCAGCTACTCGGCCATCATATAACGAAATTGGCTACATTTAAGGTCTGTACCTACTTGACCATCATATAATGAAATTGGCTACATTTAAGGTCTGTAGCTACTCAACAATCAGAACTGGCTACATTTTAGGCCTGCAACTATTCGGCCGTCAAAACTATCTTAAGCTTCAAATGAGTGAAGTCCTTAAAAACAGGCAATCTTACTTTTACAAGCGGTGAACATGCTACCGGGTGAGATCTTAAATATGCAAACTGATTCGTTAACAGTAATTAAACATATAACTTTTCTGTGAACAATTTTCAAGTATGAACCGTGGAACAGAATTTCACATGTAAAATATTACACATGCGTTGATCATGAAATTCCTTCATAAAACATGAGAAGTAATATGACGGAACGGGTCATAATCCACTAATAACCTCTGTCAGTAATCAAACTTAACCAAATCTGACTAATATGCAATTGATTTATTATATAAATTTCTACAAAAATTTTGGTAGAGTTTCTTCTGAAAATGAACAAAAACCATACATACAACTTGGTTAAATCAAACCTATATAAAGAATATAAATATCCAGATTTTAAAAATTTAATCACAACACATACACAGGATCAACATCACAAGCCATTCATCCATGGCTCTAACACAGTGACCTCAAACTACTATATTGGATTTAAATAGAGATGCCATCTAGGAGTCTAAATAAATCCAAAATCAAAAATAAGGAAGCAGAATTACATTCATAAACAACCTGCGGAAGCAGAATTACATCAATAAACAACTTGCAGAAGCATAACAATGATCCATATCAACATATAACATATTATGCTACTATTTAATACATAATATTAATCTAACATAACTATTTACATTCCGTTGCATTAAACATATCCTAATTTACAAGTCTCCGAGTCCCGTAAATCTCCTTTCCTTGCTCTATGTAAATCAGGCATCAGCTCGTGGATCTCATCTGGAAGGAAGAAGAAGTAAGAGTGAGCTAACAGGTCAGCAAATGTATCATATACAAGGTAATAAATAATATAATCAATATTAGTCAAAATAGGAATATATAAGCATGAAGGAGAATGCATGAACATAAACATGATCAAATGTGTTTGGGGTACAATTTACTTCTTTCTTTTATTCTTCTTTTCTTTAGGATGTAGTTTAAGCATAATTGTTCATCTTTGTAGATCCGGGTTAATAGACCCTACTAGTTAAGGGACGAATAATCGAGGATAGATTGTATTCATTCCATACAATTTAAGGTCTTGTTCTTAGTTCCTCCTTATTTACATCTTGAGGATAAGATGGTCATAATTCTTATTCTTGTTCTCCATAGTAATGCCCTGAGGAAGGCAAACCACATATAACTCTATGGACGGAGTTATCATTGATTACCAGCATAATATCTTAAGGCGTGTCAAGAGTATCACCCACTACAATACACGGCCAGGACAAATCCTTGAATCTCTATTGTCATACTAGTCACATGCCTAGGAATCTTACCCTTCAAAACATGAATCCGTGATCCTAGTTTTATGATTTCTTATTCTTTTGAGGGAAGATTTACCAAACTTCTTTTGTAAATATCTCCATCTGGGAGAACAAATCTATCATATACCCAAATTGTAAAATTTTCCTCCAAATATTAGTATACTTTTTATCTTACTTTCGGGTTTAAGTCTTTTTATGACTTTACTTTATGTACGAATATTATAAACATAGAGAAGATTGAAAATTTTTACCAACGAGAAGCAATCTGACTTCAAGGGCTTTCGAACTCGAATTTTCTTCACAAATGCGCATATCGTAACTTTCAAATTATATAATTGAACTTGTACAGATATATATCACTGAATCAACAATTAAACAAGGTGAAATTATACAGAATAGTGTTCAATGACCTCGAGTGAATAGTACAGTGAGTGAGCAGTGCATATGAACAGTGTCCGGTTGCACATATCGAATAATTCACAAAATTTCGGGCATTCAATGGGTAAATTATCAAATTCAAGGTATGAGTAACTATAATTCTAAGCCAATTTATATGTCAAACTCAACATAAAGGCTTAAATGGGGTCCAGGCGTGGGTCTAAGGTTTATATGCAAAAATCGATTTTAAATCATCAAATTCAGACATAAAATTCATATATATGCATAATTAAGTTATGAGCATCATAAATTCATACATGGGTCGGGTATCGGGATAATAATATCTGGAAAAAATCAAATAAAAATTAAAAAGAATGAAAAAAAGGATATGAGTACACTTGCCTCGACCCAATCTATGATTTCTCCAACTAGCTCCAAGTCGAAATCGAACCTAAGAGCCTCCATTTCCTCATTCTCTCTCTTCTCCTTCGGCCCTCTCTTTCTCCAGGCAAAAATTAACAAAAAATACCATCAATGTGTTTTTATACCCATAATGGTGCTCAAGTGGCGCTCAAGCGCTCATCTGGCGCCAAGATACCCAAAGGGCCACGCTCAAGCGCTTATTAGGTGAGCATCGAGTGCGCCATTCTGGTTGTTGCGCCCCGGGTGTGCCTCGGGCAATACTAGTGCACCAAGTTCTATTTTTCATGCCTAGGTGGTGCCTCGGGTGCTGGTCGGGCGCAGGTCAGGCCCGCGTCAAGCCTACTTCATTTTTTTGCCATTCGGGACCTATTTTGACATTTTCAATCTAATTCTTCACATCTTTGGACCCTTATTTTGATTATATATGCTTAATAAATCTTGATTATCATAATTTCAAATTCAAAATCTAATTTACGGATTAACATTCCATGGTTTACAATTTTAATTCCTAATTTTGTCAATTCTAAAACTTTAGGCTTTTCAAACCGATTACTCCTGTATAATTTGACCTAAATTCACCTATTTTAACTTAATTACCTCCCATTACTATATTTTAGAACCGGGAACCTCACCACTCGTATTTACCACATCGTTAAAACCAACACCTTACGAATAATTACCATAATATGCATCACGTAAAAATATAACAAAGAAGAACATTAGAATAATATCAGATAGACGAGAAAACAGCTAAGGACAAAACATAGGGTACACTTGTCTAAAATTTTGATCCATGAACTTCCCATACTTAGATCTGGCCAAAAACTCTTCCCCTCATTCTTCTCCTTCGTGCTTCTCTCACAGCTTGCCCAACCCCTTTTCTAACTCTCAAAGTTCAGCATTTAAAGACTAGAGGGTTAGTGGGAGTAGGTGGGGATCAGCCACTTACTTGGTACTTCTTTTATTTTCCCGTTTCTCCTTCTATAAGGTCAATGGAGTAGGTGGGAGCAAGTAACCTACTCTGATTTGGTCGATCAGACTTTGATTAAATTGGCATACAAACCAATCCGATTACTATCTTTCTACATCATCGGTCTCTATCATAAATCCGTGGTTGTTACTGTTTAGTCACAGTCCACCGTTTCTTAGGCATTTCGGTTATTTCTCTAAATTCCGATCAATGACTATAAATCAAGTCATCTCCTTTATTCTGAACTGCTCCACAATTCAATCTAGTTAGCTCTCCAATTCCGAACAGCTCATCTAATCCAGCTGGCCATCTACTTCTTCAATTGTTTTGTCATTAAAGCTGGTCAACTATACGTCAAATCCAGTCAGCTTTTTTAGTCCAGTCAACATTCTATTCTTGTCATCTATCTTCTCCAAAAATTTTCCCTGAAAATTCTTTCCGGAAATCATCTCTAAAAATTCACTCAATCCTCTTCGAAAATCCCCTCCGAAAATCGACCACTCCGAGATTTGCCTACCATGCAAATGGTCATCCATCTATTCTGGTCAACTTTTTGCAAATCCAGTCAACAATTTAGTCCAACTAGTCAACAATTCTTGTTCGACCATCTCACTACCTAGTCCTAAGAATCCTAATCCTTATAATTTTTCTCCACTTATAGAAATTTCATCTTCGAAATTTGATGAACTTCAAAATTTATCGTTCACTTGGATCCTCAATCTTATTCTAAGATCACTGGGCCATGGGCCCACATGCTACTACTGCGCTATTCTGATTTATCATTTACTTGAATGCTAAAATCAACTTGCAAATCTCATCCATTGGTTCATATCAGACACTTAGGTTACGCAGTTACTATAGACCAAAGAAAATTCCAATGATGTCAATGTTTCTAATGCAAAAACCATAAATCCTCAAAGCAACGGTCCCAATAGCTCACTCCGACCACGGTTGGAGTAATTTTGAGCATGGGTATCTCCCCCACTTAAATAAAGGGAAACCACCCACTATGGACTCTAATCAACCTTAAGAAATATCAGTACTACCTAAATGCACCATCGCTCGATACCCAATAATACCCCATATTCAAGCTATTGAAGAAATCACATGCCTAGCATAACATTTTTTCTTAATCATACTCATATTCAAAATTAGATCAAAGCTTGGTACCTTAAATCAAACTGATTCAGCCCAACCAATCTTATCTATAAACCCAAGAAAAATACCGCAGGCCTCAAGGCAACTAATATAAAATCCACGATCCACAAACAAATGAACTCGGGTAATACAAATAGAATATAGATTCAAAATTCCAAAATAACACATACTCTGAAATGTCAAGGTTAGGGAATCTTACCTTCCACCACCTCTGTTGAGACGTCGGCCTCCTTTGCAGAGATCGCAAACGCCTTGACTGAGATAGTTGGTTTGGGTGCTAGGGCTTGCTTCATTTGAGGGTAGTTTCTTGTCATATGCCCCGACTGTCCACAATTGTAACAAAGTCCTAATATCTTAGAACATGGTTTGCTCTCATGCAGCTTTCCGTAATGATGAGCTGGGTTAGTTGGTGCCCTAGAAGTTGGTGCTGCTTGGCCAGACTCTTTCCCTGACTCCGGCTGCTTTGTCTTCTTTGGAGGCCTCTCTGGTCCCACACTAGAGTTGGCTCCTGAGCCACTCCGGCTAGACATCATTTTTTTAAAAAAATTCTCTCTTTTAAACTTCTTCTCATAAACAATGGCTCTATCCAACACCTTCCCATAAGTCGATAGCTTCAACGTTGACAGATGTTTCCTAATATCGTCTCTCAAGCCTTGAGAGAAGCTTCTCGCCTTCCTATCTTCCTCTTCCACCACATACGAAGTATAACGGGATAACTCTATAAACTTGGTATCGTACTCAGCTATCGTATGATTGTCCTACCTTAACCATAAAAATTTATCATCTTTTTGGCCTCGAAGACTGACAAGAAAATATTTTTTCATAAAGACCGCCTCAAACATGGCCCAAGTAATCTCATTTTTCGGTACCTCAAATACTCTTTTATGTATTTTTCACCAATGATGAGCCTTTCTCTCCAATTTATGAGTCGCAAAAAGAACTCTATCCTCGACCGGATATTTAATTACCACAAATACCTTCTTAAGCCCCTAGATCCACCTATCCGCCTTTACTGGATCCAGTTCTCCCAAGAACTCTGGAACTCACTTATTGGTGAAATGATCATACGCTGATGTCCCCTGACCAACGAGAACTGGAGCCAAACTATGTTGCCCCATAGCTTCCATAACATTGGCCATCCTTCCTAATATATTCAAGTACTCTACCTCGCGATCCTAAAAATTACAAGCAGTTCGTCTTCCTCTATTTTTCATTTTTTTCAGCTAACACTTTAATTTCTAAAACAAGAACAACTCAGTTAAATTATGATATGATACTTTCTAAATACAATTTGGTCCTACTTTAGTGCTAGCCTGGTTGACTGGCTTAGGATAACTAAGTCTGACCGATCTAACTTAATTGTCCTATACCTTTATTTATTCATCTGATCACTCTTAACGTATCCCAAGCTTCTGCATAAATTTAGATCAAATCGAGGACATCTCTTTTTCTCTGATACTATTTGTAACAGAGTGGGTCAAAGTCCGTCAATGATCTCCATCAATAATCATACATATAACCTAGATAATAAACTCAGTACAAAAGATTTATAAATGGGTGGACTTAAAATTTCATTCCTATGCACAGGATCGCAAACGGCCGGACATCATAAGTCGGCCCTAACTTGGCCAGCCAAGGTTCTCAGTCGGCCTCATTAAGGTCGATCACAATGTGACCATCCGAGGTTCAAGGTTGGTTGGTTAGAGAACAAAACCAAAGATGTACAAGATGCCAATAGGAACTAAAATTACTCAAACCATAACAATTTAGTGGAAGTACCTAAATATCCTTTTTATTAACATAGCGGAATCATTATACAAAAGTTTTCAAAAAATTTTAAAATACATCAAGTTTGGTCATGCACTACTACATAAATCCTAATCGGCCTTCCTACCTAGATAAACCATTCGACTTCATTCTTTCTAACCCAGCATAAGTTTTTGGTCATCTGAGGGTAAGAAAATAGGAAGGAGTGAGCAATTTGCTCAGCAAGATACAATTAAACAAAAACATGCATAAATATAACTTCAAACGAGATTTAAAAAAATGGAATGAGAGTATTTTGCATACAGAAGCATCAAATATAGGACAAATACATTTTCATGAGTACTGATTTTTGCAATGAGTTCAAATCCAAAACCAAATTTTCGTTCAAAACACTGGCTACATTTAAAGTCTACAGTTATTCGACCATCAGAACTGGCTATATTTCACGCCTGCAGCTACTTGACCATCATATAACAAAACTGGCTACATTTAAAGTCTGCAATTACTCGACCATCAGAATTAGCTACAATTTTAGGCTTACAGCTACTCAGCCATCAAAACTATCTTAAGTTTCAAATGACCGAAGTCCATAAAAACATGCAATCTTACTTTTACAAGCGGCGAACAATATGCTAACTGGTGAGATCTTAAACATGCAAACTGATTTGTTAACAGTAATTAAACGTGTAAGATAACTTTTTGGTGCACAATTCTCAACCATGAATCATGGAATAGAATCTCACATGTAAAACATAACATATGCGCTGATCATGAAATTCCTTCGTAAAATATGAGATATAATTACCATAATATGCATCACGTAGAAACATAACAAAGAAGAATTTTAGAATAACATCAGATAGATGGGAAAACAGTTAAGGACAAAACATGGGGTACACTTAACTGAAATTCTAATCTATGAACTTCCCTTACTTAGATCTGGTTGGGAACTCTTTCCCTCCTTTGTGCTTCTCTCACAACTTGCCTAACCCATTACCTAACTCCCAAAATTCAGTATTTATAGATTAGAGGGTTGGTGGGAGTAGATGGGGGTAAGTCACCAACTTGATATTTCTTTTCTTTTCATGTTTCTCATTCTAGAAGGTCAACAGAGTAGGTGGGAGTAAGCAACTTACTCTAATTTGGCCAATCGGACTTTAATGAAACCGGTAGACAAACCAATCCGATTTTATCTTTTTAAGTCCTCAGTCTCTATCATAAATCCTTGGTTGTTACTATTTATTCATTGTCCGCGATTTCTTGGGCATTTCAGTTATTTCTCCAAATTCTGGTCAACAACTATAAATCCGGTCAATTTCTTTATTCCGAACAGCTCCACAATTCAGTTCAATTAGCTTTTCAATTTCGAACAACTCATCTAATCCGGCCGGCTATCCTAACCGGCCATTTACTTCTTCAATTGTTTTGTCATTAAAGTTGGTCAACTATACGCCAAATTCGGTCAGCTTTTTTAATCTGGTCAATATTCCATTCTTGTCATCTATCTTCTTCGGAATTCCTCTCTGAAAATCCCTTTTGGAAATCCTCTTCGAAAATTCACTCAATCCTCTTTGGAAATCCTCTCCAGAAATCTACCACTCCAAGATTTGCCTACCATGCAAATGGCCATCCATCTATTCCAGTCAACTTTTAGCAAATCCGGTCAACAATTTTAGCCGATCAACAATTTAATCCGACCGGTCAACCATTCTTATCCGGCCATCTTACTACCTAGTCCTAGGAATTCTGATCCTTACAAGGAAACACATTGGAGCACATAACAAAGATAGAGTTCAGCTCGGAGCAACAATGCAAAAATACCATATGTAAGGCCTATATGAAAATTTTTATGACTTTATTTTTGAAAATATACTGATATATGAAAAAAATATTTTAAAATATTTATCTATTTTTTATAAAATGAACAAAATCCTCAAATGTTTTCCCAAACCGAAGTAAAATCCCGGAACAACATGTAAAAGGAACATACATATATGATGGAATCAAATAGGTTAAGTAAAATAGTATGCATGTATATTAAAACCACCAAGTATAAACAAAAATAATCAAAAATTGAAATACTCTAAGGATAAGATGTAAGGATACTTGTCTCAACCTCTAATCTTATAGATCTGATAAAATAATATTTTGAATTACCTTTTCTTCTCTTTCTCTCACTTCCTTCTCATTTTTTTTACCATTCCTTTCTCTTTTTTCTCATGCAAAATGGCAAAACAGTGCGTGCTACACCTTATATGGGCGAATTAGCACAAGAGCATCACTCAGGAATGCATTAGGCAGCGCGCTCAAACCCTCACTATGCATGAGTGCTGCCTTGGGTGCCCCTTAAGCATTCCTATATTGGGTTTCATGCTCGTGCGTCATTTCAAGCGTGCCTAATTTAAAAAACGCACTCAAGCACGCATCGGGCGTGCCTCAAACACCAATCTGCTTTCTTGCTTCTATTTTTATCAAATTTTGCATTATACAATTATTTTTGATATATTAAATTAATCCAAAATAAACTGATATTATTAAATTAAATCAAATGAAAACCTAGTATTATATAATGTCAAAGTATTTTCGAGGTCAAATTATTATAAATTTATGACTATCGTATAAAATAATATTAGAGATATCATTAATGAGAAGTATTATAAGTGGTATAAATGTATAATAAATATAGTCTCTAAGAGGATTATAAGGGTAGCATGGATACCATAGATATTGGATAACCTCGTGATACTTACTCAATTATTATGGTATAAATATATGACATTTGGTCACCAGAGTAGAATAAAATTTAAAGGGTGTTTGATATGTTATATAGTTATGACCTCGTATTGAGTTAAATTTCTCAGAAATCTAGATGAAGACTTTAGTATCACGAATAATCTGAGATCTTGTTATTTAATTGGGTTCATGAGACTTTGTGGATGTCCTTTGGGATATCATGTCTTGGTTAATACTATATTTTATCTATTTATTTATTATTTATAC
>JAODPA010067149.1:0-10693 GCA_025585075.1 Nepenthes mirabilis
GGATTTTGTCACGAAATTGCTAAAAGAAGAGATTATTAGTCGTATTTTGTGTTGGCATATTCCGTGATCGTATCAAAGTGTTCGTCTGGTCGTCCGTGGGTGCATTTTCATGTGTTTGAAAGATTTACATCAGATTTCCGTTTGAGGATCGTCATCGCACCTCTCCCGGTGTCCACGGATGCTTGCCGCCTAACCCGCAATCGAGCACCGCTTACAGAGCAGCCAGAGTTTCAGCCTCGCTCAAATCTTACTTGAGAGCTGATTCCCGAGAAGCCGAGCTTGAGGCATGCTCGATTCACGCTTGAGCGCCATATCTAGTATCCCATTTCCCAATGCGCGCCTGAGGCGCCTTTTTTAGAATAGGCACGCTCAACCCACGCCTGAGGCACGTTTTCCAGAATGTGGATGCTCGATGAGTGCCCGATAGGCGCTCGAGCGTCGGGGCACAAATCCTTAAACCCTAATGTGCGCTTGCCATGCGCTTGAGTGGCGCGGCCCTGAGTTTCTAACGGCTCTATTCTTTTAACCTATTTTCGAGGCTCCATATATATATATTGGTCTTATGTTTCTTTACCCTAAATTTTCTGGAGCTCTTTTTGGGCGGTCGTTTCAGCTGAGAAAACCCTCTCCTTTGTGCTTTTTATTTCTTCACTTGAGAAAACTTGGCTCTTACAATTGTGCTTTCTCGATAAAATTTTCTCACCACTTTGATCTTTATCCCTTACGCCTCTTCCTGCCTGTTAACCTTCATGGTGACGTCAATGACGTGGATACTGGGCTCCAGTGGTGTACGGCAATTCAAGCGGTTCGTGAGGGAAGATTGACTTGAAAACCGGAAGGTATCTGATTCCGTTGTTGCGGACAAATCTAAAGAGTTTCATGGTAAAGATCATAAGACGGAAGTAAGTCAATTAGATAGGGCGTCTGTACCACTCGGTCTATAAGTTGATTTTTATATGCATATTTTCCCTGGCTGTTGATACCCGGAGGGTTTTTCTCAATAGCCATGGTTATCGAGTTTTTTCTTTTTAATAAAAAATACCATTTTTATTGCTTATTGCGTTACTTTTTATGCTTGTTATTATTTATATTATCTAGATTCAAATATTCTTTACGTGTGTTGAATATTTACAGCAAGATTGGCGCCCTTCAAATAAGGAAGACGCCAGATCCTTCCAACTCCTTGCCAGCCAAGGAACCTCAACGGTAAGGAAGGAGACTAACTTGGAAAGTGGTTGACTGTCTCGGAAGGAAACAATCCTCCACAATTGGGCAACCAGCATCGGCCTCCAAAAGGAAGGCCAACAGCAGAAGATTGGGACGATCACTCCTTCCAAAGGAGGAGGATCGCCATCTTTGCCATAAAAGAGGCCCTGGATCCACCATCCAGGGTACGCTTTCAAACACGCCTTCTTCCACACTTTTTGGCCAGACATCCCTTCTTCAAGCTTAGACTGAGACAGAAAACCCTAAGTGCTCTGAGAAACAAGCTTTGATCCCCAGCAGCCAAACTCTCAAAGGCAATCAAACTCCAAGGCAACGAACGGGTTTCTACACCACGTTCTCTGCCTTCCCACCATCCAGATACGAGAAAGGACCTGCGCCTTTCTGACATCTGGAGCAAAACACTACATTCCCCTCGCCCATTGCTTTCATCCTCTTTCAGTTCCTTCCTTTGAAGGCTGGTTTACTGACTTGAGCGTCGAAGTATTTTCGGTGGGATTACCTCCCGCCGTTAACGTTGACATCTCGTTTATTTTAGTGGTGTGCAGGATTCATACTCGGTGAACGGAGCCGGTTCAAACCATCCAGAAGAATCCGAATCTGTTCGAAATCGGATTCAGGTACGCATCACTTATCATTCTAAAAAGTTAGTTATTTACAAAGGTGTGATGCTAATGTATAGGTAGTTTTTTCCATAATGAGTTTACATATCATAATCTAATAGTAACATTTTTGGCTATTCTAATCAACTACCACCATACAAGTTCAAAATCATAGGTCATGGAAAGAGGCTTATCATGTTGAAATGTGTAGATCATTGACAAATGCACAATTCTAATATGTTAGCAACTAAGGATATGTAAATTTAATTAGGTGTTGGGAGTCTAGTGCTCGGTGAAATACTATATTATCACTCAGCTAGCTCTTATGAATCAATCTTAATTATCTCAAAAAGACCATGCTTCGATACTGAATTTTTCTATCTCTTAATAACCTCATCGATCAGTTTGAGTCACTCAAATTATGGCTATAACCTATTTATTGGAGTCCTTTTTGTATCCTATACTCTTGAAATGGCATCCAATGATCCTATATTTAGTAATACAGATTTTTTATTCAATTTTATAAATCGTATCAATAGATACAAACTAGATTAAATTTTTGTTAAACTCAATTTAGCCTCTCAACTTTAAAATTTGAACTTAGGGCTTCAGAATGTAAATATATCAGCATCACATTTGTCTTGATTCGAATCGGTTCTCACTCCCAGATAAACCCTACTCATTGGCATTGGCAAGCCGTTGCTATTATGTCTTTCAACGGTGGCGCTTTGATTGGTCTTTGTTTTAGAGAATTTCTGTGTGAAATTTGTACAACAGCTGCGATAATGAGTTACAACTGGTCAGATACGTTCTAAACAAACCCGTAGACCGCATGTAAGTGAATTTGTTAAATAAACAAACAGGATGTTCTAATAATATTTAAAAATTACGTGTCGTTTGGGCCAATTAACACAAACTCGTGGACCAGATCTGTATAATGTTGATTCGGCCTTTGCAAGAGCAGTCTTTCTTGGATACCGAGGCCCAACCCTGAACGTCATTTTGCCACCGACCGTAGATTTCGTACTCTGAGAAGGTTGGACATCCTCTCCTGCTACCAAAATCAGTCCAGATATTCATAAAAGCTCGCTCGCATGCTCTCTCTCTCCATAGAATTAGGGTAAGATGTGTTAAAATCAATTGGTTAATTTATGTGGTTGATGTCGATAATTTCCATATGTAATGTCACCTAAACTCCATTATTTTCAGAAATTTCTTTCATGATGTTTATGCCTTCTTTCTATAATACCAAATCAGGATGATCTATACTCTTAGTGGCTTGTCTTTGTTTCACCTTCTAATTCTCTTCGGAATCCCTAATGATAGATTTTTATTACCAACAAAATTCGTCCAACTGCTATTATTTTCGCAGATATAGACAGCAAGCTTTAGGGGTCTTTCTTGGCTTTTTTTTTCAGCCAATTTTTGTTTGCGGTTGCTGTTTATAGTAGATTCGCTCTGGTTTAACCTCTTTGACTTACTGCTACACTGCTGGAAAACCCTTGTTCTTGACGCTTCCATAATTGAGTATGATTGCTGAATTGTCCACAATATCAAGTATTGAAGTTATGATTGTGCAATTGATATTGTCTGACTGGAGAGCCACCGTGATCTTTTAAGTTGAGATTGAGTTCATGATTTTAGGCGTTTAATTTCGAATTAATTGCAGTGTAAACTTTAAGATATTTGATGTGCAATATGGGGAGAATAATCTTCTATATGTAACCCCCCCCCCCCTCCCAAGAAAAAGATCCAAAGATATCCCAGATTATTTGATTCTGCCTGTATCTGACTCAGAGCCTACCTGTCTCAGTGTTGCTTCACATTATTTTTGGCATGTAATTTTTTTTTGTACATGTTGCAGTATTCTGTTCTGATCGTATTAAATCATGTATATAGTTGGTAATTGTAACCTTATACTGTCCTTTGATTGTAATTTTTAATTGAAGTCGAATTGGATCTGCAGGTTCTGTTCATTATTAACGCTGTGAGCCAGTTAAGTCATATAAAGAAGAATCCAGGTACTTTGTGCAGTGTTGAATCTTGTGTTTTTTGTGAGGACAAAGAAGAAGAGCAATGGATCCTATTCCTGAGATTAAGGAAGGACCGCTAGCAGCAATTATGCGAGCTCTGTGCGCTGCAAAGTTGGTAAAAAATGACACCACACCATGCCAAATCGAAGAGGTGTGTTAAGTATTTGCTTCTACTAGTATCAGTTGTAAGTTGTAACTGTGATCTTTTCTTCGCAATTATGATGTAGTTGTGCTTTTAGGGCCTTTTTCTGGGGTCTCTTGCAGCTGCAAACAACAAGAGTGTTTTGAAGAGCTTAAATATCACTCACATTTTAACTGTGGCCAGTTCAATTTCCCCTGCCCATCCAGATGATTTTACATGCAAAAGCATAGAAGGTAATCTCCATCTTCTTTGTAGAGGGGGCAGGGATCTCTTATGTTGACAAAGTTCTTTAATGTTCAATCTTGCACATTGCCCCTGTGTTCCATCACGGAAAATAAGGCTTAAAAATGAAGATAAAAATTAGTGTTATCTATTCTCTCTCTCTCTCTCTTTTAAAATTCAAATCCTCCGTTGTTTATTCTCTCTTGTTTTTTTTTTTTAATTCAAATCATTTCTGTCTGAGGAACAAATTTACCTTGGTTAAAAACATCATCATCTCATCTGCTTGGGAAATGTCTAGCAAACCCAAAAAACAACAGGCTAGCTGAATGTAAATGATTTGGTCTTACCTACATAGGTGAATGCAACTGGTGAGACAACTTGAAATTGGCCTTACCTACATAGGTAAATGCAGCTGGTGAGACAGCCTGGGCCATTGCAATTGGGTCTGCGGTTATGAATTCAATTCTTGTTGCTTAGTGACTGGACTTACCTGGTGCATAATCTTTGTAAATGAAGTCATGCACACAGTTTGGACCATGTCCACAAAGTGGGATCAGTAAAATTTAATCACTGAAAAAAATGAATTGGCCTTAAAGTTGAGTTGTTTAAAGAATCGGGGATTTATATTAGCATATCTAATCTACATAAAAATCCAATAAATCTAGTAAAGGAATTTCTTTATCATGGAAACATTTAAAAACATTTAGAACTCTTAGCAGTCAAGTTCTTAGTAGCCTGACATTTGTCTTTTAAAAATTGAGGTAGCCAAGGATAGTGAAGATACAAATTTGGCACAGTACTTCGATGAGTGCTTCAACTTCATTGATGAAGCTAAAAAGATGGGTGGTGGAGTGCTGGTTCATTGCTTTGTGGGAAGATCTAGAAGGTAAACATTTCTTATCCATTCTCAGGTTGGTTAAGGATAAAACATACAAGAACTGCACCAGAAGTTTGTATATTCTATCTGAAATTTGATTTTGCATTAGGAATAACTTCTAGTATAAACATGATCAGTACTCAGTTGTGCTCCTGTTAAGCAAGGTTCTAGAAGGTTGAGTTTGATAGAGTTCCTACATTTGCCGTTACTTGCATGGCATTGCTCCTTTTAAGACCGAAGCTTCAGATTTTCAGCTTTGCATCTTTAAAATATTTCCGCTGAGCTAAGAAAAGATCCTCCTTTTCTTCTCCTTTTCTTTTCTTGCTGGTTGCTCCAAACAAATATTTCTTGCTGGTGTTAAGGTGGACTAGATTAACCATACTTGGTGTTAGTTGTATTTTATGTTGGCATATTCTGTGACCGTGTTGGAGTGTTCGTCTGGTTGTCCGTTGGTACATTTTCATGTGTTTGGAAGATCTACATTAGATTTCCGTTTGAGGATTGTCATCGCACCTCTCTCGGTGCCCACGACTGCCTATCACCCAACCCGCACTCAAGCACTGCTTACAGAGTAGCCGGAGCTTCAGGCACGCTCGAATCTCACTTGAGAGCTTATTCCAGAGAAGTCGCGCTCGATCCACGCTCAAGCGCCGTATCCGGTATCCCATCACCCGATGCGCGCTTGCGGTGCCTTTTCCAGAATAGGCGCGCTTGACCCACGCCCGAGGTGCATTTTCCAAAATGTAGACGCTCATTAAGCGTCCGATTGGCGCTTAAGCGCCGGGGCACAAATCCTTAAACCCTAATGCGCGCTCACCGCGCGTTTGAGCGGCACGGCCCCGAGTCTCTAATGGCTCTATTCTTTTAACCTATTTTCGAGGCTCCATATATATATTGGTCTTATGTTTCTTTACCCTAAGTTTTCTGCAACTTTTTTGGGACATTTGTTTTTGCAGAGAAAATCCTCTCCTTTTTGCTTTTTGTTTCTTCAATTCTTTACGTGTGTTGAATATTTATATTTTTACTGTTTTCGTAAATTAAAAAAAGGGGTCAAAATATTATTGCGATTCGGAACGATTTGTTTCTTTCACTAGGGTTCACTAGGAAGGCAGTGGGCAATTGACCATATTGGCTGAATCAGCATTGCTGGTGTCTCGCACATGTTTTCTACTCCTCCAGTTGCTCTAATTAATGATGACGGATGCTAGAAACCCCCGTTTTATGCTTTAATTTAGTTATTACCCCCCTTGGGCTATAGTTTAGTAAATGATCTTACGAGCCATCAATGGAGTGTGCTATAGGCAAGAACTGATGCAGTCAGGTTAGGCATTCCCTTCTGTTTCAGGTCGATAGGTGAGGCTCTTGTCAGCTGCTTTGAGCATGCGCATTTGTAAAATGAATTTGCAATCGAGTTTACTGAAGTTAAAAGTTATGTTATTCGTTGCAGTGTGACAATCGTTGTTGCTTACCTGATCAAAAAGCACGGGATGACTCTATCCGATGCTCTGGAACTTGTTAGAAGCAAACGGCCGCAGGCATCACCTAATGCCGGCTTCATAAAACAGCTTGAGGATTTTGAAAAATTTCTTCAAGGTGTGTTATCATTTCTTCATAGTTACTTCTATATTTGATATGCAGTAGCCTCTCTGCTTCAATTGTGATTCAGAAGTTGATGAAACCTTTTGGTATTCATATCGAATTGCCGCAGGAGTTTAAAGTTTAGCGGGACAAATGGAATTGGTGAATTTTGAGTCAAGATTTTTACTTTTGACAACTCTTTTCTACAGTTTTACTCGTAAAATCTTCCAAAGTGGAGTTGTATTATTGAGGATATTACTTTCAGTCTTCAGTTCGAATTCTATATCAATATTAACAGTAAGAATACATGTCATTCTTACCCATTTTCATCTTTTTTATGCCCCAAAAGGATCTGTTTAACGGTTGCAGGTTCTCAGGAAGTTGCCCAGGAGCGTCCGACCTAAAAGTTTCAGCATCAAATTTGTGGGGATAGCAGAAGTTGCAGCATTGTTGCCTGTTTCTTGGGGGATTTGTGTACCCTTTTAAGACGGTAACTTTTGTTCTTGTGAAATTTACCCTCAAATGTTGATTTTTCCTTCTTATGTTTGTTGGGATGGGGTGGTGGCGGCAGCGGCGGAAAGGAGGGAGGTCCCAAGCGCGAGTCCCTTGCCAGGGGCGTAGGGATGATGCCAAGGAGTTGTTGATCTTTGGGCCATAGAAGGAGTAGTTGACCTTCTGTACTGCAGTAGGAAACTACGACAGTGCACAAAGGGCGCCGCTTTGTCATAAGAAATCGTTATTGGTTAGTTTGTTAGCCAACTATTGATATTGATATTGGTATTGAGGTTNAGATCCTCCTTTTCTTCTCCTTTTCTTTTCTTGCTGGTTGCTCCAAACAAATATTTCTTGCTGGTGTTAAGGTGGACTAGATTAACCATACTTGGTGATAGTTGTATTTTATGTTGGCATATTCTGTGACCGTGTTGGAGTATTTGTCTGGTTGTCCGTTGGTACATTTTCATGTGTTTAGAAGATCTACATCAGATTTCCGTTCAAGGATTGTCATCGCACCTCTCCTGATGCCCACGACTGCCTATCACCCAACCTACACTCAAGCACTGCTTACAAAGTAGCCGGAGCTCCAGGTACGCTCGAATCTCACTTGAGAGCTTATTCCAGAGAAGCCGCGCTCGATCTATGCTCGAGTGCCGTATCCGGTATCCCATCACCCGATGCGCGCTTGCAGTGCCTTTTCCAGAATAGGCGCGCTTGACCCACGCCCGAGGTGCGTTTTCCAAAATGTAGATGCTCAATGAGCGTCCGATTGGCGCTTAAGCGCTGGGGCACAAATCCTTAAACCCTAATGTGCGCTCACTGCGTGCTTGAGCAGCGCGGCCCCGAGTCTCTAATGGCTCTATTCTTTTAACCTATTTTCGAGGCTCCATATATATATTGGTCTTATGTTTCTTTACCCTAAGTTTTTTGCAACTTTTTTGGGACAGTCATTTTAGCAGAGAAAATCCTCTCCTTTTTGCTTTTTGTTTCTTCACTTGAAAAAACTTGGCTCCTACAATTGTGCTTCCTCGATAAAGTTTTCTCACCCCTTTGATCTTTATCCCTTATACATTTTCCTGCCTGTTAACCTTTATGACGACGTCGGTGGCGTGAATATTGGACTCCAGTGGTGTACTGCAATTCAAACGGTTCGTGAGGGAAGATTGACTTGACGACTGGAAGGTGTCCGATTTCGTTGTTGCGGGCAAATCCAAGGACTGTAGGGATCACAAAATGGGAGTAAATCAGTTAGTTTAGTGCATTTGTACCACCCGGTCTGTAAGTTGATTTTCATAGTGCATATCTTCCTTAACCGTTGAAGCCCAGAGGGTTTTTCTCGATAGCCGTAGTTATCGAGTTTTCCCTTCGTTACCAAAAATATTTCCTTTATTGTTTGTTGCATTACTTTTTATGCTTGTTATTATTTATATCATCTAGATTCCAATATTATTTACGTGTATTGAATATTTATATTTTTACTACTTCCGCAAATTAAAAAAAAGGGGTCAAAACATTATTGCGATTCAGAACGATTTGTTCATTTCAATTGGTATCAGAGACTCATCTCGATCCATGACCCCCAAATCTAGATGTATACGAGCGGATCTCTATCCGTTCTTCCCTTTTTTTGATGGAAGTAACTATACAATTAGAAAATCCGTATGAGTACTTTTCTCAAATCGATAGATGAACACGTGTGGGCTAGCACCCAAACTGGGTGGACTCCACCTAGAAGCACCATGAGCGATAAACCAAAAGTCTTGTCTTTGTGAAATAAAAAAGAACTTGATTTGTGCAATTGGAATAATAAGGGGCTACATGCGATTTTTATGGCTGTATCCTCCGAAGAGTTTAAACGAATATCCATGTGCGGAACCGCTAAAAATGCGTGGGATATCTTTGAGATTACCCACTAATGAACCAGACTAGTTAGAAATTCCAAATTACAAATGCTCACCACTAGATTTGAAGAAATTAGGATGCAAGATGACGAGATATTTGACGAATTCTATGCTAAGTTGAATAGCATTGTAAATTCTACATTTAACTTAGGAGAAAGAATTTCAGAAAATAGAATCATCCGAAAAATCCTTAGATCGCTTCCTGAATGCTTTAGATCCAAAGTCACAGTGATCGAAGAGAGTAAAGATCTCGACAAAATGAAAATTAAAGAACTAGTTGGCTCTCTTCAAACTTATGAGCTCACACTTCCCCAGTCAAGGAAGAATAAATCTATTACATTAAAATTTGTTAGGGAAGAGAGAAACTGTGAGTCGGATGAGGAGTCGTGTAGTAATGAAGATTTCTCTTTATTTGTTAAGAATTTTAAAAAATTTTTGAAGAAAAATAAAACATCATCTGACAAACAAAAAGAAAACTCAAAAAATTTGATTTCTCTTAAAAGTGACAAGAAGGACAAACTTGATATCAAAGATGTCAAATTTAAAAACAATCAAAGGGTTCGATGTCATGAATGTCATGGTTTTGGCTACTATCGTACTGAATGTTTAAATTTTAAACACCAACAATGTCAAGCCTTGAAAACTAATGCAATCTTAAGTGATGAAAAAGACGCAAGTAATGAAAGGTGCACTAAAGATGGTCATGTCAAGTATATGGCTTTTATGATCTCGATGTGTGGAAATGATGAACGTTTAGAAGAAAATCTTAATCTATCCGATGATTCTAAGAATAAGTTAGAAGTTGAATTTTATGACCTTCAAGATGCTTATGATAGATTATTTAAGGAATGCCTACAGATTAAGAAAACTAATGTGTCGTTAAAATATAAATTAACAAAAATGAAAAAAGAAAAATTAGCTTTTAAATCCGAACTAGACATAAAATATCAAGAAGTTGAGAAATTGAATAACTTATTTACCGAAAAGATCAAGACCCTTGAATCTGATCTCGAAGCTGCACGCAATTTTCTTAAACAATTCTCAAATGGGTCCAAGCAGTTGGACCATATGCTCTGTTTGGGAAAAATCAAAGAAAATAAATCTGAGTTGAGTTATTTTAAAAATGCCTTAAAAGCCCATATTAACCCCAAAACTATCTTTGTCCGAGCTACTTCGATTCCAAGACAAAGCAGCATGACATCTTCCCATAGTGATCAGCCGTCAAGAGTTCCCCCACAGATTCGTGCCAATTTTCAAAATTGTCAAAATTTAAAAAGTGGGAAAAACCTTGATGTTAATCCCTCTAGGAAGCAAAGGTACAAATCTGATGTCAATACTAATTTTGTCCCAAGGTGTCATGGGTAGGGCAACACTAGTCATATTCGCCCCTACCACTCTGTAACGACTTTTCGAAATATTTTTCCGCAAAATCCAAAGATAGAAAAATTTGTCAATCATATCAAATTTTTAAATATTTGCGAGATAACTTTGAGTAATATTATAAGATATAATAAGAAAATATAGATCAAAAAGAGTGAGATCCATTACCCCTTGGTCTTTCGTGACAAAAAGGAGAGTAGATTTCTTCGCTAGGGGAGATTGTTCCTGTTAGGGAGAGT
>JAODPA010067150.1:0-10670 GCA_025585075.1 Nepenthes mirabilis
AATTTTTATTACATCTAAATTATTCCAAAAATAAATAAACCAAATTAACTCAAATAAAAATATTCGAAATATTACACAGTTCGCCTTCAGTCGAAGAGAGGAGAAGCAACCATGGCACCTGGTTTGCCTCCATCAGAGGTTAGGAAAGGCCTGAAGCGGTTCCTCAACCGTTTCATCATTGAGGCACATCGGATCCCCCAACTCTCCGACGAGTTGAAGCTCAACACCTTTATTGCCATGCTGGCAGTGGGGGACTTCTTCAAGCACTTGTCGTACCAGTGCCCTCAATCCTTCCGAGAAATTGAGGCCATCGCCCGAGCTTATATCTTGGCAGAAGAGGCCAATGAGATAAAACGTCCTGAGCGTGCAGACCGCCCCCCGAAAAGACCTAAGCCAGCCATCGGGATGAAGAGGAACGACGACATCAACAGCTTCCAGGAACGCCACAAGCATCCGTGTCCTTCATCGAGATCTAGGAATGAGTACGGACTGACGTCCTTAGCTCCCCTAAACGATACCTGAGCGAATATCCTGATGCAAATCCAGGATGAGAAGTTCTTCAAATGGCCAAAGGCGTCGAAGGGCCCGAGCGGTAGAGACCAGATGAAATAGAGGACCTTGTAGCAGGAAATAGAGGACCTAATCTACCGCGAACACTTTAAACGGTTCATGAAGGATTCGGGACAGGCCCCCACAGCCATAGAAGGCGAGGCAAGCGAGCCTCCGAGGAACCATATGGCCGTCGGCGTGATCAGCATAATCTCAATTGAGGCACCCAATAGTAGTAGGCTGGCGCAACCTGAGCAGGTTTTCAGCAACAAGAGAGCGAGAGTAGGGGATATGAGTGATATCATTAGCTTTAGTAGCGACGATATGGCACATATAGCCTTCTCCCATTCTAATCCCCCTATTGTATCTATTCTTATTTGAGACGGTACAGTCGTTTACCAGCTAAAATAAGTCTTTATTGACAATAGAAGCTCTCAAAATTTGCTATATCTTGATACTTTCTTCAGGCTTGGATTGAAACAAAATTAGATAAAAGTGGCCGATGGCCCTTTATACGGCCTAGATAATGAACTTGTAGCTGTGTAGGGAGAAATACAGCTAGAAATCATAATGAGAACTTACCCTCTACCGCAACACGAGAGCTAACGTTCCTTGTCGTCGATCTACTGTCTGTTTACAACGCCATCCTGGACAGATCATTCCTCATATCCTTCAGAGTTGTTACTTTGATCCCTCATCTGAAGGTAAAGTTTCGGTGATCAGGTGATGGGATGAACGTCCTACTTGTCCCAAGTCACCCCAACTGTGCCAAACTGAATGGACGGAGACCTGAATATCTGGGATGAAGCCATGCTGCAACAAGCCCAGTCAGCTGAAGCAACCGAAGTAGTCCCTCTAAACCCTACCGAGTCAGGGAAGTGCGTGCACATCGATGCCTCACTCACCACGGCCAACCAAGATCAGCTTATTAACTTTCTTTGGAAGAACTTGGACGTGTTTGCATAGGTCCCTGCTGACATGTCCGGGATACCGGCCGAAGTAATGGTCCACAAGTTAGGTCTCGATCCCGGCCACAAGCCGATCAGGCAAAAGCGTAAGAACCACTCCATCGAGAAGCTAGTAGCTATAAGGGAGGAAGTGAAGAGATTGCTGGAGGCCGAATTTATAAAGGAGGTCCAGTACCTGAACTGACTATCCAATGTCGTGCTTGTAAAGAAAAGCAATAGTAAGTGGCGAATGTTTGTGGACTTAATCGATGTGAATAAAGCTTGTCCTAAAGACAGCTTCCCGCTCCCTTGGATCAATCAATTGGTCGATTCTACGTTCGAGCACGAGCTCTTAAGCTTCATGAATGCCTACTCAGGCTACAACCAGATCAGGATAGACCTAGACGATGAGGACCACATCTCCTTCTTGACCGATCAGGGAACGTATTATTACAAAGTCATACCATTCATCCTTAAGAATGCAAGGGTAACCTACCAGCATTTTGTGAACAAGATATTCAAGGAATAGATCGAAAAGAATGGAGAGGTGTACGTTGACAACATGCTCGTCAAGAGCAAGATAGTTGGTGACCATGTTCATGATCTGAAGGAGACCTTTCAAGTGCTCCAAACTCACATGATGAAGCTCAACCCGGCCAAGTGTGCATTTGGGGTAACTTCTAAAAAGTCCTTAGGTTTTATTATGTCCCAGCATGGCATAGAAGTGAACCGAGAGAATATCAGAGCCACCCTTGATATGAGCACTCCGTGGACCATGAAGAAAATTCAGAAACTCACAGGGCGGATGGCAGCCCTATCGCAGTTTCTAGCCAAGTCCGCGGAGAAGCACTTTACCTTCTTTAAGGTGCTCAGAGGAACAAAAGCATCCGGATTTCAATGGACAGATGAGTGTGAGGAAGCATTCTAAGAGCTAAAGGCGTACCTCATCAATCCACCTCTCCTGAGCTTACCATCCGCCTGCAATGACCTATACCTCTACCTGGCCACGTCAGACACGACACTCAACTCAACTCAGTGCTCATCAGAGAGCACGAGGGCACGCAGCAACCAGAGTACTACGTGAGTAGGGTATTGACAGAGACGGAGACTCGGTACCCTCATCTATTCTGCGCGAAAGTTGAGGCCCTACTTCCAAGTGCATTGGATCGTCGTGCTGACGAATCAACCCCCGAAGTCAATCCTCCAGAAGCCAGAGACCTCTGAGCGGTTGGTCAAGTGGGCAATAGAGTTGGATGAGTTCGACGTAGAGTTTTGGCCATGACTAGCCCTTAAGGGCCAGGCTCTGGAGGATTTCATCGTCGAAACGGCGACCCCAACTCTAGATGCCCCACGCAGCCCAAAGAGCCTGGATGCATTGCACGTTCCCATGTGGATCATGAACGTCGACGGGTTATTAACCCAGACAGGCAGCGGAGCTGGAGTTGTACTCAAAACTCTGGATGGGACAGAGATCAAGTATTCCGTTACGCTGACTTTCCCAGCCACTAATAACATGACTGAGTACTAAGCCTTTCTTGCAAAATTTTGTCTAGCAAAGGAGTGCTCTGCAAAGTCGCTGGTCGTATGCAATGACTCGGAGCTAGTCGTCAATCAGATCCAAGGAGCCTTCGAGGTATCAAACCCTTAGCTCGTAAAATACCTGGAAAAATCAAAAACCATGATCCCGGTGTTTGAAAGCTTCGAGAGCAAACACATCCCTGTAGCCGAAAACTGGAAAGCCGACCAGTTTGCAAGGGATACAGATGTAGGATCTCCGGACCATTATGCCAGGAGCATGCCGAAAATCCTGGCCATACCAAGTGTGGATGGTCTAGACCAGGAAGTACTGTAGGCCAGTGAGGGCGACAATTGGATGACCACATACCACAAGTATCTGATGGACGGAACATTGCCTGTAGACACCGACGAGGCCAAGTGAATTAAGAAGACAATGGGTCGGTATGTGATCATCGATGGTAGGCTATACCGGAGGGGGTATCCACTCCCTACCTAAAATTCTTAACTCCTGAGGAAGCTGAGTATGCGCTGGGTGATGTCCTCGGCATATGTGGCTCATATATCAGAGAAAAAACCTCGCATTTAAGATCATGTGACAATGTCTTTTCTTGCCCACGATGAAGCAGGACGCCCTGGAATTCGTAAAGAAGTGCAAAAGTTGTCAGATTCATGGGCTCATGCCTCATCTGCCTCACACGGAGCTACTCTCCTCACAATGAGGGCTCGATATTCTCGGACCTATATCCTTGGCCTCCGGACAAAGGAAGTTCCTTATCGTCGGTATTGATTATTTCGCCAAATGGGTAGTTGTAGTTCTTCTAACATAGATCACCTAGCAGAACGTAGCGAAGTTCCCTCGCCAGAACATTGTTTGCCGTTTTGGGATTCTTGATATCGTAGTAACTGACAACGGAACCTAATTCACCGGTAAACGATTTACCAAGTACTGTGCAAACTTGTGCATCAAGCTAGTCCATACATCTGTCACGTACCCTCAGGCAAACGGGCAAATTGAAGTTACCAACCGCACACTGCTGGATGGGCTGAAGACTAAACTGGAAGACACAGGGGGCTCCTGGGTCAACAAGTTGCCTTCAGTGCTCTGGATGTACCGTACAACCCCGTGGAAACTGACGAGAGAGACACCTTTCAATCTCTACTATGGAGTCGAAGCGGTCATCCCCGTTGAAGTGGGACTTCCCTGCTTGCAAGTCGAATGCTTCGATTCAGCCACCAACTCCCAGAGACTCAGGAAGTGCCTAGACCTACTCCCAGAAGTCTGTGACGCAGCCCGCCTTAGGACGGCAGCCTACCAGTAACGTGTCACATGGTACTACAATAAGTGGGTGAAGGCACGCCCACTCAAGGTTGGAGTCTGGTCCTTCGGAGTGTAGAGGCAACGGGAAAGGCCACAAGTAGGAATAAGCTTTCCCAAGGTTGGGAGGACCCATTCCTTGTCTCGGCAATCCTCTAGAATGGAGCGTATAAGCTACACACCCAGGACTGCAAGTTGGTCCCGCGGACCTGGAATGCTGCCAACCTCTAAAAATATTATCAGTAGGCCAGCACCAAGCCTAGGGAAGACATGCATGCACACCATGAGGAATGCTTGTACATGTATTGTGTTTTCATTTAATAAAATTGGTTATTTCTGCGATCTTGTGTGTTCATTCATACTGGTGTTTGCATGCATGCATGATGTTTCAAAAAATAAAACAACTTAGACTGCCTCTAAGTCAAGAAGATCTTCATCCTTCCGTAAAATAAAGCCTTGGCTCCGTGCCGAGCAGTCCAAAAGCGGCCATATCCAAATCCCGACTCCACGTCGAAAGGCCCTAAGCAATCCTTAAAACCTTAGCCCTGTGCCAAGCGGCCCAGAAGCCGCCACTTTTAACCTCGACTTTGCACCAAGAGGTTGAAGCGGCCCAAAAACCATGGTCCCAGACCAGGCGACCCATACGGTTGAAATATTAGGCCTGAGGGCTTTTGAAGTCCCCAACACGCAGCCACCAAAACCTTAGGGGGCAAGAATAGCAGGTGTGTGGCAATCTTCTCATAGAGAAGGGAACACCCTCAGTCTACGATAGTTGAGGGTAAGGACCATGCACACGAGAGAAATGACGCCTTGAGCGAGGTTGAGCGCCTAAGATAGGAATCATATACGAAAAGGCCTAAGACTTAGAGTCCAACTGTTGTGGTCTGAAAACCCGGTTGGCCCTTGATATGGCTCCACCAAGCTTGTGACGATGTCCACTTCACTGGACTGAGCTTCCCATTAAAAGCACAAGATGTGATGACATCCTCTGACGAAGGACAAGTATAGCGCAAGAAGGCACCTAATCGGAGCCTTAGGTGACGATAGCTTCATAGTTTAGCCGTCAAAATAAGAGTCACGATTCCAAAAATTACATCGTGCACTCAGGGACATCAAATGCAAGAAAAGTAGCTGCCCTTCATTTATCATGTATATACATGGATACGAGAAGTTACCAGACAATAGAAAAGGAAAAGGAGCTACACAAAAGCAATGTTGGCCCTACGGATTTGATAGGCCAGCCTCTCCTAAGAAGTCTCTCAAGTGGGAGCTATCAGAGATCCTAGTATTCCCTAAATAAAAGATGCCCACGGAAACATCTGAAAACTCGACGGAGGCAACCTAGTTGCACAGATGGACGCCAGCCCAGAACCTGGAATCGAGTGCGAGGCGCACCTCCTCTAGAGTGAACCGTAGCCTAAGGTTTGTGAAAGGGTGAGAGATGTCGCCCTCTAGAGTGGAGGTCAATCCCCTCAGCTTCCCAGCCTCCTGCCTCGGGCGCTTGTTCTCTTCCCCTAGCCAATCGTTTTCCTCCCTGAGTGCACTGATTTTGACTCTCGCACCTTGGGCTGTCTCCTGCTCGGACTCTTCCCTGACATGGTGAAAGTATCTAGATAGTTGACCGAACACCGCGTCGAGGGAGTTGGGTGCCTTGAGGACCTGCAAAGGAAAAAGGGAGATGAAAAATTCTCAGAGTTCCCGTCAGCAGAGGAACGCACGATCCAGCATGGTCATACCCGAGTAAGGGACGCATCCATGCGATGAGGACAACCTCTTGACGTTGATAAGCTCGAGGGCTCTATATATACGGCAACGACCTCTGCAGAGTTGGGAATGTTGGGAGCCACGGGTGATGCGGGAATGCTTTGGGACTTCGACTCCTTAATCATCCCCGCCGTGATAGTCCCTAGAGCCAAGTGAACACCAGGTAGGCTGGCAGCCCATCCAGCTTTAACTTCCTCCACGACGGCAACACTATCCTAGGTGCACGCCTCTGAAGGTGCCCTATTAGGCGATTTGGTGGGATTTGGAGTCCCTGCTGGCTCCGGAACAGGCTTCAAAGTGCCAGCTTCCTCAGCCTCCTCAGAATCTGGCACGTTAATCTCCACGATCAATGCACCCTTAGCGATCGCCTCTTGCGGCTCTAGATCAATGAAGGGACCCATGGCGGACTCTCCACTAGAACAAATCTCCACCATGGGAATGCCATACTCAGTTAACGTCGTGGCAGGAAGCAACAAATGCTCGGCCGCTCCATCTTGTCGCTCAGTATCCAATGCCCGCTCTAGAGTGGGGCTCACACCACATGTGGATGGCCCCTTAGCAAGCCTATGTAACCTCCGGGTGGAGGTGGCTCCGGCTTCTCTCAACCTCTTCAGCGGGTCCTCCACCTCTTCATTTGAAGAAGTCTCCAGCAGCGAGCAACTCTCCCCTGCGTCTTCACCTGACAGCTCCTAGAGAACGATGGCCCCAAGCTTCTTCTTCTCTGGGCCAGCGATGGCCCAGCTAGACTCCGGACCCCACTTGGCGGTGGCAAGGGCATGGGAGGTCAAATAGAAACCTTGGATGAAAAACGTCTTCATCTCCGAGTGGATGGCTGTGACCAACTCCGCCGCCTCAATCAACTCCTCAGTGGCTACGTCTCCACAAAAGAACCTCGGGATTGGACCCCACTCATGAGAGAGCTTCGAATCCGATGGCTCTTGCAGGAAAAAAAAGTGGTTCTTCAAGTTCTTCACTGAGTCCAAATTGATCCCCCAAAAGTGGAAGCCGATACGGGGAGACATCGAAATCTAATCCTTAGACTCCGTAAAGAAAAAGATGACCTTCACCGCATTAGCATCGAACTTGCAAGAATGAAGGCGGGCGAAGACGCATAGAGTAACCAAATAGCGCACGACATTAGGATGGAGCATCACAATGGGGACACCCAATGCGTCGACAAGTGCATACAGATCGCACGGCATGGGGTAGCGAAGCCCTCCCGTCAGATGGTGCTTGTACATGGTGATGAAGCCCTCTAGAGAGGCATTGGCCCTATCAGTCAGCCCAAGAGCGCAGCAAGCTGCACCATTAGGGACCCGGTAGTCCACCATCAATGCGACAATGGCGCTCACCGTCAGAACGGACCTAGTGTTGTTCACCCCATGGCGAACTATGCGAGAAACTCGGGAGGTGGAGGAAGAACCCTTCTTCGCCATCTCTTTCGCTCAAGGAAATATTAGGAGCTCTCAGTGCAAGGAAGTGCAAAGAATGGAACCAATCAAGGCACTACTGAAATAGGTAACAGGGTACCATTGCGCGTGAAACTCAATCAGCGTTTTGCTTGATGACTAGGCATGTCCATTCAGCAGAAGCCCCGTGAGTTCTCAAACGGTAGCTAATCATGACCCCTGCCAAATTGCGGATCGTCATTGCCTCAGTCGCCTACCAAAATCCTGACTGTCACACCTGCATTTAATGTGGGGATGTTGACCACAAGGACTGATGGTGGCATGGCTTCCAAGGCACGTATCAAGAAGGAAAGATAAACCACTCCAACATAACGAACGACAGTAAATAAAGGGTGCGACTAAGTAAAAAGTTTTATTATGTAATCTACTAATAAACTCTTTTTACAGCCGGAGGCAGCCAGTGGTCACAGATTACAATTAACTGCCGTCTTCAGGCCCAGAAGGATCCAGGGCCCTGTACTCTGTCAGATCCGCGCGCATTAGAGTTCCTGAGTTTCGAGAGTCTAGGACGCCGATGCAGAAGTTTGGCTCCTCAAACAGGACTATCCTCTGGTTGAGACGGATACCATCCTAGAACCTCCTTTCTAGTGTGGGAGCCATCTCCTTCGGCCTGAACCTTGACCTTAACTCAGCCTTCAATCGCGCACGTTCCTCTCCAGAGTGCGCTTGGAATTGCTCGAACTCCTCCTGAAAATCCGAAATGTGTTCCTGAGCCTGCATGTTGGCACCAACAAGCCTCGACGCCCTTGCTTCTGACTTCGTCCATGCCCACTCAAAGCACACCACACGAGCCTGAGCCTGCTCGACCGCACTGGCAGTGGCTTGAATGCGGGCCTCCAGAGTGGCTTGAATGCAGAACGGACCATAAGAAACTGGGAATGCTCAAGCGCACAGATTGGCACATGCGACGACGAGTGGGTCCTCTAGCCCTCAAAATGTAACGCGCGAAGTAACAAAAGGAAGAAGATACATGTGACAAGACAAAAGAATAAAGGCAACAACTACTACTTTTATTAATCAAAGTTTCCTTTACAAATTACAAGACTTATGACAGCGAAAGTACAAAAGAGGAAAAGGTACAACACAGAGCATAAAGCCCGAAATAGCAGCTCCAAATGCTTGAAACCTTATCGGGGAAGGTGATCTACATCAGATCTCTTTGGCTCCACCGCCAGAACCTTGATCCACCCAAACATCCAAGCCGCCAGTGTTGGCCAGACCCTGAAGGTTCATCAAATGCTAACTGCAGTGGCAGAACCAGCACCCACAGTAGCAGTCCCAATAGGGACGCGACTGGCTCGTGCTCCCTCCCCCAGGGACACCTTCCACCTCCTATCTAGGTGGCACATACGATGAACCAGTCGCGGTTGAGGCCGTCAGCGATGCGCTATCCCAAGGACAAAGAGCCCCGTGATAGCTCCGCAAGGATCCTCCCGCACACTGGGAATCACGCCACCCGTGAGGAAGGCATATAATAGCAGTAGAGCGGCCAAGCCACCCTCATTAGTATGAGAAACCGCCCACAATTGGGGCATGAAGATAGTCTTCAGTAAAAGCTCCAGGTATCCAGCAAGTCCATCCGATTCCTTTGCAAACTCCCACTGGGAGTGGGACAAGCCAAGGGCCTCACATCACTCCTCCGAGAATTAGCTAAGGCATGGGTCTCCCCAGTTGGGGACTCCTCTATTTATGGGTGAACCAGCACCCTGCCCACGCCCAGCAAAGCAAGCCGCCCAAAAGCCATCATTCACAAAATAAGAAAGTCCTCGATACAAGTGCAAATTCTTGTGTGTGAACCATTCCCTTCAGAGCACTGAATTTCTGCGGCATCTGAAAAGCCCACGTGATTGCCTAGGAAGACGCAACGCCAAAGATGACAAGGTCTAGCGTGTCTCGAGGAAGGACACGCGGTGGCGAGCAGGACCCTCAAAGGACATGCCAGGCCTCGACTATTAGTCAGCGCAAGCTTGGGGGGCTAGTGTTGGGTCCAGTATCGGTAAGGCCCAGGGATCACAAGGCCCAATCCAGAAAGTAGCGGCCCAGACAATCAGCTCAGCCCAAAACTCAAAGCAACCTACGTGGCAGCTCAATATCTGCAGCTAATAGGCACCTCCTGCAGCTCATTAATGCGGCTGTAGAAGGCAAGCGTATCACAAAAGGGGTAAGCCAATGGGGAAAGGTCAACCTTGCCAGTCGCGACTCGCGCCGTTCCCTACAATTGGCCAGCCAATCCTCACATGAGAAGCAGACCAAGTGTGGTTAACGACCTATGAAGGTCTCCTCACTGCCGCAAGACAACAACTGACACGACCGGCTGCCACCAGCAATCAACGGCAGACAAATCCTTGCAAAAAGGATCCTTGCGCCCAAAGCTCCACACCAAGGAGCTTATAAATTCCCTCTCCTTTTATAGGAGAAGGGATCCCTAATCAAGAACCCCCGATTTGATTCCTAGCCTGAACCCAAATCGCTAATCTGAGCCTGGGCATTGAGACGAGCACTCTACAAGTTCTTACCCTCTGACTCAAGCACAACGCCAACTTTTCACAGCTTTTCTCAAGCTACCAAAGTGTGCCACCCGTTGCGGTGCATCTAGGGAGCCAGACTTCTTACAAAACGCTCAACAAGTCCCATACTCTTGCATTCACATACTCCCACAGCACACTCAACATAATTTCGTACAGCTCTAAGCGTGCGTCCCTTTTCGTTCATTGCGGGAGGTTAATGATTTGAGCGTTGGAGTGTTTTCAGTGAGAGAAATCCTGCCGACCTCTGACCTCCTATTTGTAATTTGTATTGTGTAGGTTTCAGGTTAACAGCGATAGAGATTAGATCCGCTCGTGATCCTGTTCGGACGACGAGGAATCCGAAGGCTTCCTAATTCTTATAACTAGGGACCTGAAACGCAATAATTTTAAATTTTTTCAGTTTAATATTTAAAAAGTTCAAAATAATGAGAGATAAAAAAACAAATCTTATTTCAAAAGAAAATCATTTCAAGGTATTGATTCGGCTTATACTTTCATATTGGAAAACTCATTTAGAAGATTATGCCAGACTCAATATTTTAAAATTATCATGATATGTAATAAAATGTAATGAAATATA
>JAODPA010067151.1:0-10670 GCA_025585075.1 Nepenthes mirabilis
AAGAAAAAGAGGATAGAGAGAGAGGGAGAAGAGAGAGATGAGAAAATCGAGGTTCCCGAGTTCGATTTTGACTTCGAGCTAGTTGGAGATGTGATAGATCGGGTCGAGACAAGTACATTCATATACTTTTTATTCTCTCTTTTTAATTTTTATTCATTTTTCATCGTGTATTTTTATCCCGGTATCTGACCCATGCTTATATTTAATGAAACCCACGACCCAAATACAAGTATTCATTGATTTGTCGCCCGATTGGTGGTTTCACACAGTTCTTGCGCCCCCCGAAACTCTAACCCTCTCTTGGACCCTATTTAACCTATTATTTTGAGTTTTATACATGATTTAAATTTAGATAATCGTTACCCATGATTTGAGCACGCACATATATAAATTTTGTGCACAATTTCGTAGTTTTGACCGATTTTCGGACATGAAGCCCTAGCCCCGCTCCCCAGATGATTTCACCAACTCATTTGGGATTTTTACATAAATTTTCTTTAGAATATTGTTACCCGTACCATGAATATGTTAATTTATCAATTGGGTGTCCGATTTTGCACATACGGAACCCCGATACCCGCGCGGGTACTGTTCACCCAAGTCACTTTGGTAACTTTGCATAATTTCATTTTGTTTAACTGACATCTAAATTATAGATAATTGTATATACTTAATTGTATATCTCAGAAAATATTATTGTTAATTATTTGTGAAACATTATTCGTCTGGAAGCCCTAAAGTCATATCTGCCCTGATGTGGTAAGAATTTTTTAATTGTTCCAAAGTATCATATTAAATTATGTATATGTTTAAAGTCACGTGAAGATTTAAACCCATAAGAAATGATTATCTGTATCAGTATATAAGAATTATACAAGATATATAAAGTATTCGAAGGGAATCCCATAATATGATATGTTTGATAAACCGTTCTCCAGGAGCGAAAAAAATATTTTATGAACAAGTATAGAATTCTCCTAAGAATAAGAAATCATGAAACCTAAACCACGGATTTATATTTCAGAGGATAATATCCCCTAACATGTCATTGATATTACAATAAAAACTTAATGATTGCCTTAACTATATATTATAACTGGTGATATTTCTTGACATGCTTTAAAATATTATAATTGTAGATCGAAGAATATGCCAAGGCCACGAGAGATACTTAGGTGGCGTATTTGGCCCTAGGTATCTGGTACTGTATGTTACAAGACGTTAAAATTGTGTGGGTAGCATCCTAGACCACGGGAGATACTTTGGTGGTGTATTTCACCCTAGGCATCAGGCACCATTCGCCACAGGACATTAAAATTGCGTGGTTAGCATCCTGGACCATAGGAGATACCTTGGTGGTGTATTTGGCCCTAGGTATCAGGTACTATTCGCTACGAGACGTTAAAGTTGCATGGGTAGCACTTTAGAATGTGTGGATACAAACACATTCCATTCGTCGATTGGCTACTCTATTAGCTGGTAAGGCCTAGTGGCCCTAATTTGCAAAATAAAGAAGTTATACACGATTTGGAACCTAAAAAAAGACAAGTGAATTAGAGAAGATAAATGTATTTCGAAAAATACTCTTAATCATGATTTATGTTTATATATTCTTATTATACTCATATATCCCTCTTTTGCTTTGTTTTGCATATATTGTTTAGTGCTTTTGATTATATTACATTTATTGAGTATTTGGCTTACTCTTATTGACTTTTCTTACCTCCAAATCAGCACGAGTTTATACTTGATAGGGCGGGGTAAAGGATTAGCAGTCGGCTAAACACACAAGACTTGGAGGATTATCTTGTAGATTTAGTCTTGTGGATTTGTACCTTATGGAGTCTTTTCTATAATTATTGATGGTCTTATATATTGATGTACGTATATGATGATGATACTGTATATGTAGTCTAGTTTCTACTTTATTTGATAGATGTAGATGCTTTCGCTAGTTTTTATGATTTATTTAGGTACCTAATGATATCTTATCTAAGTCAATATCATAATTTGAATTATGATGTCAGTGTCACGTATTTTGTTGTAACTTATGAATCCTGTGTGTGATAATATGCATTATGTATGTTGTCATAGGATAGTTTTTGGATTTTGTATTTATTGGGCAGTCGTTTTTCTGTCAGAACTTTGTTGAATTTTTAGTTAGAAATACGGTATGACATTATTGGTATCAGAGAAAGAGATACCTTAGATTTGATTTGAATCGTATGCGAAATTTTAAATTAAAGTAAGATAAATTGAATAAGTAGATGTAGGTGTAGGACAATTAAGTTAGACCAGATAGTTCTAGTAATACTAATTGCTAACTTAGACTAGCACTAAGTTAGGATTGGTGGTTAAATTCGATTGTCTAACTTATATTGTCTTAGTGTTTTAAGAGTAGGATAACCCGAATTGTCCTTATTTAAGAAAAAGTATTAGTATTAGCTCCTAAACGAGGGTTTATTCATAGTGGTGGTCGACCGCGAGGTCAAGAAGAGATGTATGGAGGAGCTTTAAGGGTTGAATTTGACCAATGCCGATCTAGTATTTGAGTGCATCAATATTGATTCAAGGTCTAGATTAATCGATTTTTGTATGAAGTTCAAATTTGATCAATTCTGGGTTGAGGTTCTTAAGCTAGTAATTTGTTAAGAATGGATGCTTAATTAGCGTGGCAAGTGAGGTGCACAAGATGAGATTGATGGCTCAAGGTCAGTATAATTTAGAGTCAATTTTGGTATAGTGAATTCAAGGATGTCAATTTGTGATCGATTTAGTAATGATTAAGTGCCTAAACATTTGGAGTAACTTGGATCCTATAGAGGTGGATGTATGGGTCCTAAAAATTAAGATGGTATTTATGGTGATCTGATATTCGGAAGAAGATAAGGTAATATTGTCCATGTAAATAGAAGGTGAAGTCGACCTTGGGTGGCTGACATAAAATGAGTCATGGGTCTCGAGGATGAAGAGATATCGTAGAATATGTTTGTGGATACTTTATGGATGAATATTTTACTTCAATGAAATTTTTAGGAACATGTTTCAATTGTGGACAGTTCGACCGCATGATTAAGGATTGTCCGCATTTCAAGGGTCAGATAGTAAAGAAGTCTAGTGTTTGGGATTGAGGTTTTGCAATGATAGCACAAGTATAGGGGTGTTGTCTACCGTGGTTGAAAGTAAGATTCTTAAATCTTGACATTTCAGAGTATGTATTACTTTGGGATTTCGAATCTATATTTTATTTGTATTTCCTGAATTTATTCATTTATTCAAGGATCATGGATTTTATACTATGTGCATAGAGGTCCATGATATTTTTCTTGGGCCAGTAGATATGATTGATTGAGATGAATTGATTACCTTATGGTGTTAAGATTTGATGTGATATTGAGGATGATTCGGTTGGTGAGTTGCCATACTAGTGCGGATTGTGTCGGTGATGGCCTTATACTTCACAATTGGATTATGGAATTTGAGTATGAGGCATAGTAACCAAGTGGTGACGAAATTAGTATCATTTTGTCTGCAATTCGTTTAATGACGATATATGTCGAGTTTATGTAGCATATGATATCACACTTAGAAGTCATCTTGTGGTCACTAAGAAGTTGAGCTATGTACATAATTGATGATGTTTATTAAGAAAAAAAATTAGGCTGATTTATCTTTGATTAGTAATTCGAAGTTGTGTCAGAGACGGCACCGATACTCTTAAAGATTCCTTATAGAATCAAGAAAGTATTGGTCAGGTGCCGTTTTAAGATGCTTTAAAACATTTAAGGTTGGTAAGAGAAACCGATGAGGTCACTTATGGATGACTAGAGCTTTGGATTGTTTGAAAGATAAATGGTTTGATTAGCAGGCACTGTGAATTAATTGTTGATTTAGTTGATCTATTACAAATGTTTGATAATTTCTAAGATCAATCTGTATCTGTGATCCGATGTCCTGAGGAGAACAAGATCCTGTTCGCATCTTATCGACTTGAAGGCGAGCAGGCTATCGGTGGGAGATGGAGAAACGAGTTTTTGGCATGCCCGTGGCTGAGATTACTTGGGAGATGTTTGAAGATGCATTTATGGAGAAGTACTTTCCTACTAGCCTATGTGAACAGAAAGACGAGGAGTTCATTGGTTTAAGGCAAGGCAACAGGACCGTGACAGAGTACGATGCTAAGTTCACCGAGTTATCCCGCTACACTCCATATCTTGTGGATGACGGTGTAAGAAAGGCGAGAAAAATTCAGTAAGGTCTACGTGATGATATCTGAAAGCAACTATCAACGTTAAAGCTGTAAACCTATGGAGAGGTGCTTGACCATACTCTTATTTATGAAAAGGAGCTCGAGAAAGAGGTGTACTTCAAGAAGAGGGCACACCGAGGAGGTCAGAGCTTGGAGGAAAGTTTCAAGGCTGGAGGACCGGCGAAGAAAGCAAAGACGACTGACAAAAGAAAGAGTAATGTGGTTGTTCCACCTATGCCTCAGTAGCAATCTAAGACTACATGCTCTCTATGCGGGAAGATGCACCCTGGAAACCCTACTTCAAGTCATCTGGGGCAAGTTTCAACTGTGGACAGTAGGGCCACCTAATCAAAAATTGCCCTATCCCAAAACCCGAAGTGAAGAAGCCAATGGTACCAGGCAAGGCTTTTGCTATGTCTATTCAAGAGGCAGAGGTCGCCCCGCATGTGGTTGAAGGTACTATTCTTATCTTTAGCACCCCAACACATGTTTCCTTCAATTTGGGATCCACACACTCATTCGTATCTTCTCAATTTGCATGCCATCTTAAATCACCCCTGAAGATCCTTGATTATTCCTTTCTAATATCGACACTGTGAGCTCTTCGGTGGAGACGCATATCATATACCTGAGGTGTATGATTCGGGTGGGTGAGTTTCCATTGCCTGTAGATTTTATTCTACTTAAAATGGAGGATTTTGATGTTATTCTAAGCATGGATTGGTTGTCGAGCAATCATGCCAGCATAGACTGTTTCCACAAGCAAGTCCATTTCCCTATTCTAGAGCATGAGGCATTCTTTATTCAAGGGGAAAGGCGTCAGAAAACGTCTATTCTAATTTCGGCTCTTCATGCTTAGCACTTATCCAAAATGGGTGTCAAGTTTATCTTGCTTATGCTTGTTCGGTTGGAAGCCATGACATGCAGGCGAGTGATATTCCGGTGGTGCGCAACTTTGTCGATGTTTTTCTAGAGAAGTTGCTTGGCTTACCACCTCATCGGAAAATTGAATTCGAGATTGAACTTATACCCGTATTAGATCCCATATCTAAGGCACCATATCGAATGGTGCCTACTAAGTTGAAGGAAATTAAATGGTAGCTGATGGAGTCGCTGGAAAAAGGGCTTTATCAAACTCAATGTGTCACCCTAGGGCGCACCAATTTTATTTGTCAAAAAGAAGGACGGGATCTTGCGCTTATGTATTGATTATCGTGAGCTAAACAAAATTACGATAAAAAATAAATACCCACTGCCATGTATCGACGATTTATTTGATCAATTACAAGGCACCCAGGTATTCCCTAAAATCGATCTTAGGTCCGGGTATTATCAATTGCGGATTAAATAAGAGGATATACCCAAGACTGCTTTTCGAACTAGATATGGCCATTATGAGTTCCTGGCCATGCCATTCGGTTTGACCAATGTTCCTGCAGCTTTCATAGATCTCATGAATCGGATTTTTCAGGCATATCAAGACAAGTTTGTTGTTGGTATTTATCGTTGAGATCCTTATTTATTCAAGAATTATGAGGAGTACGATGAGCATTTGAGAATCGTGTTGCAAACACTAAGGGAGATGAAGCTTTTCACCAAGCTGAAGAAATGTGAATTTTGGCTTGAGTAAGTGGTATTCTTGGGTCATGTTATATATGATGGAGGCATTTTGGTTGATCCAAAGAAGGTTGAAACTATTTCTAGCTGGGGCCAACCTACTACTGTGATCGAAATTCAAAACTTCCTGGGCATGGCAGACTATTGCCAGCGGTTTGTGGAGAACTTTTCTAGAATTGCTATACCTTTGACCGAGCTCACAAGAAAGGAGACCAAGTTTATATGGAACAAGGATTACAAGCGGAGTTTCTAAGAACTAAAGGCTCGACTGACAACCGCTCCAATCTTGACCATTCCTGAAGGGTCTGGAGGATTCGCGGTCTATTGTGATGCATCCCACTCGGGACTAGGCTGCGTCCTAATGTAGTATGAAAAGGTAGTTGCTTATTGATCTCAACAGTTAAAAGTTCATGAAAAGAACTATCCGACCCATAATCTGGAATTAGCCGCAGTAGTATTTGCTCAAAAAATCTGACGGCATTATCTTTATGGGAAGAAATTCATTGTATACTCCGATCATAAAAGTCTCAAGTATTTATTTTTTCAAAATGAGCTGAACATGAGATAAAGGAGATCGCTCAACTTCTTAAAAGATTATGATTGTAAATCCAATATCAACAAGGTAAAGCTAACGTCGTAGCCGATGCCCATAGTCGCCAGACGGGTTTCCTAGCAAGATTGCAGACCAAGGAAATGAAAATGCCTGAGAACATAGAGCAATATGATATCCAGCGCTATGTCCAGGGAAATTGCATGAGACTGGCATATTTTCGGATCCAGCCTAAAATTCTAAAGAAGATCAAGGAGGAGCAAGCAAACGATCCATTTCTGATGGATATCGTTGGAGACTTAAGTCGTGACTCCCGTGCTAATTTCAACATTCGTGCTGATGAAGTCCTCAGATTTTGTGACAGGCTATATGTACCTGACATTAGTGAGCTGAAAGAAGATATCTTGAAGGAGGCTCATCGCTTCAAGTATACTATCCATCCTAAAATCAACAATATGTACCAAGATGTGAGGAAATCCATCTGGTGGAGAAATACAAAGAAGGAGATTGTGGCTTATGTGGGTAGATGTCTCGTTTTCTAGCAATTGAAGGTTGAACGAAAGAAGCCATCGGGCTTATTACAGCCACTATCCATTCCTAACTGGAAGTGGGAAGACATCTCCATGCACTTTATTTCGAGATTGCCAAGGACCCCCAGGAATCACGATACTATCTGGGTCACTGTCGATCGATTAACCAAGTGTACTCATTTGTTGGCAATTCGGATAACGTATTCCGGTGATAGGTTGGCATAGCTGTACATCAACGAGATTGTCAGATTTCATGGAGTGCCAGTATCTATTGTGTCCGACCAAGATCGTAGATTTGTTTCTAAATTCTGTGAAAGTTTACATCGAGAACTGGGAACAAATCTGAAGTTTAGTGCGGCATATCATCCCTGGACTGGTGGGCAATCTTAATGCACTATTCAAACTCTAGAGGATATGTTGAGGGCCGCGGTGCTAGAAATGAAAGGTAATTGGGATGATTATCTTGCTCTTGTTGAATTTGCATACAACAACAATTATCAGGCGAGCATTGATATGGCACTATTTGAGACATTATATGGAAGAAAATGCTGATCTCCTATCCATTTGGAAGAAACGGACGATCGATGACTTCTTGGCCCTGAAGTCATCCAAGAGACTTCCGAGATAATCAAGATGATCCATGAAAAGCTTAAGACGGCTCAGAGCTGGTAAAAGAATTATGCGGATCGTAGGAGATCAGACCTGCATTTTGCTATAGGCGATTTCATCTTTGTAAAATTTCACTATCGAAGGCGACTTCTAGATTTGGTCTTAAGGGCAAGTTGAAACCAAGGTTTATATGCTCATTTGAAATCTTGTATAAGGTCGAGGAAGTAGCTTATCGTCTGACTCTGCCACCTAATTTACCTGAAGTATACAATATGTTTCATGTCTCTATGCTTCAAAAATATGTGCATGACCTGACTTATGTGATCGCCCATGATCCCCTAGCTTTTGAGGAAGATTTATCATATGTCGAAAAGTCAATGCAAATTTTGGGACAAAGGGATCAAGTACTTCAATCCAAAACTATTCCCTAGTTAAAGTCCTGCGATACAATCACTCTCAAAAAGAGGTAACTCGGGAATGAGAAGATGAGATTCACGCCAAGTGTCCCCATCTTTTCCATTAGATTTATATTCTCTTTAAATTTCGAGAACAAAATTTTGTAAAGGGGATAAAATTGTAAGGAATAGATTTTATTAAAAAAATTCATTTCGACAATTTCAATTCATGTCCGAAAATTTAAAATTTATCCGAGACACCTCATCATTTTAGGAGATAAATCGTTAGACTCGATTTGTAATCGAACAAATCACGGTTGACCAAATTAGTGTTCCGGCGGACCCGAAACCAACTCAGAAGCTGCCGAAACTTTCGAATAACAACCTAATTAAAATTTATGATCAAAATAAATATTTAGAAGGACTCGAAAGTAACTAAATAAAATTTTATGCACTTAAATAAATTTAGAAGAAGTATAAATTAGAGGACTAACTAATAGTATAATAAATTAAGTTAATTTTAATGCGCCTTTAACAATTATATTCTAATTGTAATTGAGGGATACATGTCACCTCCTCGTAAACCTATACTTAGTAAAAATTTGGAAGGAAAGAAGGGAAGGAAGGAGAAGGGGAGCCATGGCTCACCCCTCACACACACGCACACATACATGTGCACATGTAGTATAAAAAAAGGAAAGAAAAATAATTTTGTATGGACAATTTAGTGAGACATTTGGCACTTTAGGAGGTTTAACATGTATCCAAATAACCACCAATAGAGTTTCAACATGTGGCTTAATGAGGGACTAACAACTCACCCCATGCAAAGGGTGAGTCATCCTTTAGTGGCCAAAAAATTGCCACCTTATGAGATATGTGACAACTCCTAAAAACTTTAACCAATAATTTATTAATTTAGGAGACTAATAGAGCTAGAATTCTACCAAAATAATTGAAAAAAAAACGAGAGAAAAAAGGGATAAAAAGGATGCCAAAAGTGAGAGGAAAGCTAAATTGAGAGAATGAGCTAACTGTTTGGGTAGAGAGCTTCAAGAATTTTTATAAATTGATTAAAGCAAGAACTCCTCTCCCTCATTAATTTTTTGTTAAATTCTTGATCTTATCTTGAAGTATTGTCGATCTAATACTTTAAATTTTCACCGAATCCATACTAAAATAATCAAAGTTCAACAACATGTCAAAATAAAACTCTGTTGTTGAAATCTACTTCATTATGCTGATATCCGAATGTTTACATGCCTTATTTGATAAATTCATGCCATGAAATTTTTATTGAATATATTTTAAGATATTAGCTAAATTACCATATTTTTGTAAAAAAATTACTCCTTATAAAACCGGCCAATTCAATTGAAACAATAGAGACAGGCAAACTAAACTGGCTGGAAACAGGGTAGTCAATGGTGCTGAATTTGGCTGTCATTTTTATCAAGTTCTAGGCTGATTCAAGCTCCATAAAAATTATGTAAGATACTTCAATTAACCAAAAATATGCCATAAAATTGATAAAATTTTATCAACTCAAAATCTGATCAATTCAGCCCAAAGAAAAGGAAGCGTCATTGAATTGGGTAGAAGCAGAGCTGTGCATGAAAGATCAACGCATAACTTTGAATCGGGTAAGAATAAAAATAAAAATTTATATGAGCCAGTTCAAAATTTTGTTCTGATTCTAAAATGAATGGAAACTAATTTTTCATGGTGATTTGCCCACTTAACCAGCCAGAAAACCAAAAACTGCCACTAAACAGGCCGCAGCACCAATTTGGCATTTTTGCCAAATCTGGTGAACCAGTCAAGATTTCATGGGTGAACCGATCATATGCATCATGTTAAGATAGAAAAATAACCAAATATCAAGTGGACCACTCAATTATGGGTTGAACCGGCTGCTAAACCCGAGCAAAGAATTAGTTTCGGTAAAACTGGTTCAGCCCTTGGTTCTTGAGTGAATCAAGGGACCGGTTCAAGCATGTAAACTACTTGAGTGGACCGGCCAACCCCTTTTTGATATGTAATAAATTGATTCACTTGATAAAATAAAAAAATTCATTAAAATGGCCAAACCAATTCATGAACCGGCAAACCGGTGAAAAAAAAGATAAAAAACCGAACCAATTTGCAATTCGGTAAAATTAGAAGGTTAATGGACCAGAAGCCACGTAATATGTTGCGTAAAAATTTCTTCCAGCACTTAGAAAATTTTATGGCTTGATATTTTTACGGTATCCAATGATATGATTTTTAATAGGTATATGTTGAATTTATGTATGAGTGAAGGCCTAATATAACCTTATAAGAATTTAAGAATTTTCTCTAAGATGAGGAAAATAAGAAAAGAAGAAGAAGAAGCTTCCACTAAGAAAGTTTTAAAAAGTAAGAAAATCGAACCAAATAATTTATTTCAGATGATAGTATTTTATGGTATGTCTTAGAATATTATAGTGTAGATCGTTATCTGAATAAGTATCACTTTGCGATTTTTGTCCCATCTACCAGGAGATAATAAGTAGTACCATCCTATCTTCGAGATGTAAATAAGAAAGATAAGGCATTTGATTATGCAGAGTGAACACAATCCATATATCAATCAAGTGCTCCGTTAGTTGGTAAGGCCTACTAACCCTGATTCTTCAAGTTAAGAAAGATAATAAGTGCCGGTAAAAATAAAGAAAAATGTGTAAGAAAAAAATGTA
>JAODPA010067153.1:0-10670 GCA_025585075.1 Nepenthes mirabilis
ACTCCACAAAAAGGATGGCCAAGAACGTAGTCTAGCAAAGAAAAAAAAGCCCAATAAGAAAAAGCCTAGCAAAGGTCCTCTTAGCTTGCGATTCAACAGACGTGGCAGTTAATCTGGTAAGCAAGATCCGAAACTATTCATTAATAAATGTCATTTATAAATAATCAAAGAGTTGTTATCGCCTATTACTATAATCAACAGTAAGAAACCATAACAGTCAGACTGATAAATGCAAGTGGCAATTACACAATTAATCTCCTCATAATTATATAGGTGTAACGCCTATGAATAGCCAGTCGATATCCCACATTATGAATACACATTCTCCTTCACGATGAATGAGGGAATTCAAACAAAAGAATCTTGAACTTGAAGTACTCTGAGGCCAACCAAAAAATATCAAGACACTCTTCCTATGAGTGTACTCTCTCAAAAGCCACACTTCTCAAAGGGTGTAGAATTCTCAAAGCCGCTCTCAGCCAAGCAAATCATTTGGAGCCGAATCCTCCACTACACACACTCAATCTCCTCCAATTTGCATTTATATATCTACATTCTTTCATCTTTCTCTCCAACTTTGAAAAATTTCTGACTTGAGTATTGAATGATATATCAGAAAGCAAGACATGTAAACTTTTTACCTCTAATTTGTTCATTGTTGTACGTAGGATCCAAATTTCTTAGGACAAAGACTGGACCCGCTTCGGTTCTACCTACCGAGCAATATCAAACGACTCTTAAATTTATACGACAATTCAAATCCCTAGAAGCATCGTTGGCTCCATCTGTAAAAAACATGACTAAAAGTCTAACCACAACACTAATATAGGCAAACATTGTTAATATTAGGGTGCAAGCCAGCACATTGGCAAGAGAAGTCATCTCCCATGGCAATGACCCCTCTGTGGGTAGTCATGGAGACATGCAATCGGTCAATGACATGCAAACATTTTCTGCCTAGATGGACACCATATCGAAACTACTCTAGACCATATGCACTTGTATGGATGGTCAACAACTGAGGGCTTCTTCCTCTCATTCACAGACTTCGGTATACAAGAGCAAAAGTCGGAGGAAAGGACATCCCGCTAGGGAGAAGATTCAGTGGCCTGACAACATCGAGATTCGGGAGGTTCCAAGTGACAGGTCCCAATCCTGGCAAAAAGACCAACCTAGTTTTGGAGCACAGGATGAAAACTTAGAGCTGCGCAATCCTTGTTGCTCCAGAGATAACCGGAGGCCCTCAGCGTGAGAAGAATCCTCCTGTAGCACCCAACCGAGGAGGACACATAACCGACCGATTCAGCATATCTCTCTAAACCACTCAGAGTTGAGGATCTTCTTCAACACAAAGAGGATAGAATCCTTCTCTCAAGTAGAGGAGAGGATTTGACAAATTGAGTAGCAATTGTTTAAGGGAAATACCAACGGACACTCGGGTGACCTTAGAAGGTCACCACTTATGAGGAAAATCCGGATGTACCAACTCTCTCGTAAATTTAAAATGCTGAGCTTAGAGCCCTACAACGAAAGTTCTAATCTGATAGATTATCTGAATCACTTTGGTACTCAACTGGGGTTTCAGGGCTTGGATGGCACAGCCTTTTGTCATTGTTTCCCTTTGACTTCCAAGGGAGATGTACGGATTTGATTTTATCAACTGCGACCAAATTCAAACAAGATATTCTAGGAACCAGCCAACAACTTCTTGTCACAATTTGCCTCTTGTTGAAGGGAGGAGAAGCGGTCATGACACCTAGTTCGCATTTGATAAGGGCCAACCAAGAGTCTAAAGTGCTTACTGGCTTGATTCAACATTGAGACTTGAAGGATATCCAAACTTATCGACGAGATGAAATTAAATTCCTTCGTAGTGATAGTTCAGTCAAGTGACTTCTACAAGCATTTGGTCCAACAAGAGTCCAAGACTTTTCTTGAGGTTGAAACTATCATCCACACCTACATTGCCACTGAAGAAGCGAACGAGGCTAAGAAGCCTAAACGCACAAACCACCAACTAGGATCAGCGAGTGGAAAGAAGAGGAATAAAGACAACTCCAACACCCAAGATCCCCAGAAGCAACTAAGGATTGAGCTGAGCGTTTGGAGAGAGTTCAGGCCCTTGAACCTAACTCCACTAAATGACACTCGGATGAATATTCTCATGAAAATCCATGACTAAAAGTTTCTAAAATGGATGAAGTAGCTTAAGAATTTGGAGGGAGGAAATCAATCAAAATACTACTTCTATCATCGATCTTCAAGTCACAGCACTGAAGATTATCAAACTCTGCAAAAGGAAATTAAGGCCCTCATCAGGGAAGGGCATCTCACTGGATTCCTTCGGAACCCAAGGTAGGCGCCCAACAGACCATATGAAGGCGAGTTAGAGTAGTAAGAGCAGTCACGAAATCGGGTTGTGTTCGAGATAGTTAATATAGTGTCCACGAGATTACCCGAGGATAACGCCTCAGACCACCTAGAGAAAGTTTCCAGCAACAAGAAGCCAAAAGTAGAAGTTAGGAATGATATCACTTATTTTAGTAATGATGATATGATACATGTAATAACTCCTCATTTTGACCATTTGGTTATATCTACACTTATTTCAGATGGTATAATTAACTACCAATTGAAATGAATCTTTATTAATAGTGGAAGGTCATGAAATTTATTGTATCTCGATGCCTACTTTAAGCTCATATTAAAAAAGAATCAGATGAAACCAACTGAGGGATCCTTATACAGATTGGATAACAAACCCATTCCAATTCTAGGGACTATTTAGCTGGAAGTCATACTAGAGACATATCCAAAAATGGCATTCCACGTACTCACATTTCTAGTGGTTGACCTACAATCGGTCTACAATACTATCCTAAGATGACCCTGCTTAGTAGTATTTAGAGTAGTCACATCGATCTCTCATTTAAAAATAAAATTCTTGACATGTGGCATCGGAGAGGTCCTAGGCGACCAAGTCACCCGCCGAGCATGCTATTTGTCTTAAGTCACTCAGATGACTCCTGACTAGTCGGCTGAAGACTTTGATCTCTGAGATGAAGTGACCCTAGTGCAAATGTAGTCATACAAATCAACCAACTAGTCCTAGCAAGCTTGAAAAATGTGGACAAATAGGGAGCTCACTAACGGGTCACCTACGTGATCAGTTAATAACTTTCCTCCGTAAAATTCTGATGTGTTTATGTGGATATTAGCCAATATGCTAGGGATATTAACCAGAGTAATTGCTTATAAGTTGAGCCTCGATCCTGGTCATAAACTTGTTAGGCAAACGTGGAGAAATCACTCTATCAAGAAGTCAATTTCCATATGGCAAGAGGTGAAGAGCCTACTCGACCAAGGCTTCATAAAGGAAGTCTAGTACCCAGATTGGCTATCCAATATGGTCCTCGTTTAAAAGAACAATTGGAAGTGGTGAATATGTATCAACTTCACTGATGTAAATAAGGCATATCCGAAAGACAGTTTTTCATTATCAAGAATTGATCTCCTGATAAGCTCTACATTTGGACATGAACTATTAAGGTTCATAAATGCTTATCCAGATTATAACCAAATCCAAATAAGTCATGAAGATAAAGAATACACTTTCTTCATGATGGATTAGGGAACGTACTGCTACAAAGTCATTTTCTTTAATCTGAATAACGCAAGAGTAACTTACTAATAACTCGTGAATAAAATATTTGAGGAACATATTGATCAAAATATGGAGGTGTATATGGATGATATGCTCGTCAAAAGTAAAATAACGGATGACCATTTCTGTGTCCTCAAAGAAACCTTTGAGGTACTCCGGACACATCGGATGGGATTGAATCCGATTAAGTGTGCATTCGGAGTGACTTATGGGAAGTTCCTCAATTTTATCATCTCCCAGTATAGAATTGAACTAAACCCTGAGAAGATAAATGCCATCATAGATATGAATCCGCCTCAGAATGTGAAAGAAGTCTAAAGACTCATTGGAAGACTCATAACACTCTCCAGATTCCTAACGAAACCAGCAGAAAAGTATATCTCATTCTTTAAGGCCTTAAGAAAAACAAAGGCGAGCGGCTTTTAATGGACAGCCGATTGTCAAGTAGCTTTCTAAGAACTGAAAGAATACCTCGCTAACCCCCCTCTCTTGACATCACCACAAGAAGGCAAAGAGTTACACTTATATCTTGCAATTTCAGATATGGTGCTAAGTTCAATCCTGATTAGGCAATAGTCCAAGGTATAATGACCGTCCTACTACGTTAGCAAAATCCTAATAGACCTGGAGACATGTTACTCGCACGTCAAAAGGATTTCTCTAGCGCTCGTCTTTTCCACTAGGAAGCTACGATCGTACTTCCAGGTATAGAAGATGTCATATTGATGGACCAACCATTAAAAGGGATCCTATAGAGGCCCGACACATTTGGACTACTAATGAAAGGGGCTGTCAAATTGGGCAAGTTTAACGTGAAATTTTGACCGTAGCTGACCATAAAAGGGTAGGCCCTTACAGATTTTATAGTTAAAACAATAATCCCAATTCCAGACATCCTCAATTTGAGTGAAGGTGCCAACCAGCAAGAAAAAGCCCTGATTTGGATATCATATGTAGACGGATTATCGACTCAACCAAATAGTAAAGCAGGCATGTTTCTAAGGATTCCAGATGGGTCAGAGATGAAATAGTCGATGACCATTGGATTCTCACAACCAATAATGTTGCCAAGTACGAGTTGTTACTGGCCAGACTTATACTGGCATAGGAATCCTCGATGAAGAATTTGACTATCAATAGTGATTTGAAGCTGATTTTTAACCAGGTTCTCAACAATTTTGAGGTGTTTAACCATTTGCTCACAAGGTATCTTAGTAGAACGAAAGGACTGACTCAAACATTCGATAGAATTGAAGTAATCCGCATCCTGAGAGAAGACAATTGGAAGGCAGATCAATTAGCAAAAGTGAGAGCAATTGGCAATCCCAAGTAGTATGCCCGAGATATATGAGAACTTCTTGCTACCCCAAGTATAGAAGTACCAGAATAAGAGGTGATGTAGATTTCGAGCGATGAAAATTGGATAACTCCATGTAGAAGATATCTCACCGACGACCTCCTACCAACGAACTCAGAGGATGTCAAGTGTATAAAAACGACAACAGGCTTGTACACCATCATAGATGAAAAATTATACCGATGAAGATATTCCATCCCTTACATGAAGTGTCTCGTACTAAAAGAAGTTGACTATATGCTAAGTGAGGTGCACATTGGTATTTACAGATTGCACATAAAGGGTAAGAATTTGGCATTCAAAGTCATGCAGTAAGACTACTACTAGCCGACGATGAAGCGAGACATCATTGAATTTGTAAAGAAATGTGAGAATTGCCAAATTTACAACAACATCCCTCATCAACCGCATATAGAGCTACAGACCCTATAGTCGCCATGGCCATTCATATAGAGGGGGCTCGACATACATGATCCATTGCCTCTTACACCAGGAAAGAGGAAATATGCCATAGTCGACATTGACCACTTCACTAAATGGGTGGAATTATCCCTACTAGTACGGATAACCAAACAAAATGCGATGAAATTCGTTTGGTAGAGCATTCATTATATGTAGATTTGGGATTCTTTAGGTCATAATAATCGACAACGGAATCTAATTCACCGGCAAGAGGTTCACCAAGTACTATATGAGTTATGGAATACGGCTAGTTCACACTTTTATCAGCTACCCATAAATGAATGGATAAGTGTAAGTAACAAACCGAATGTTTCTCTACTCGTTGAGAACAAAGCTAGAAGATGTAAGGGGCTCTTAGGAGAACGAGCTACCTTCCGTGCTATAATCATACAAAATGACATCGAGGCAACCGACACGTGAAACACCCTTTAATTTATACTATGTGACTGAAGCAATTATCCAAGTAGAGATCAAACTATCTAGCCTCAGAGTTGAGAACTTCAACCCACTCAATAATTTTCAACAACTCAGATAGCATTTCAACTTGCTTGAAGAAACCTGAGGCACAGCTAGATTGTACACGGTAACTTATCAGCAATGGGTTGCTTAGTACTACAATGAGAAGGTGAGACCATGTGAATTAGAGGTGGGGGACCTAATTCTACGGAGTATAGAGGTAACAAATAAGATCACCAACAGGGATAGACTATCCCCAAATTGGAAGGAACAATTCTTTATCTCTACGATCCTCTGAAATGGTGTATATAAGTTACATACCCAAAATAGCTAACTAGTCCCGAGTACATGGAATGCCATCCATCTTAAAAAATATTATCAATGAATCCTCACCCAACACAGGTAATCCTAGCATACACCATGCGGACTGCTTGTATAGTGTACCTTATTTCAATTAATAAATGATTATTTATTTTCTCTATTTTTCATATGAATACTTGTATATCATTGCATAAATCGAATGGACTAGACTGCCCCTAAATCGAGTAGATGCCTTCACCTAAACCCTGACCTGCTGCAGCATGGTCAAAAACCTCGGTCCAGTTAATTGAGCGGCCCAAATGTGGTCAAATTCTAACCTCATTCGAAATAACCGAGCGACCCATACGATGTCAAAAACAACGACTTGGGCAACCTATGGATGAAAGTTGAACCTCCCCATTCAAGCAGCTACTAAAAACCTTAGGAGACTTAATTAGTATGCGTGCGACAACATTTTCTTGAAGGAAAGAGTACTATCAGTCAACGACGGTCGAAAGATTAGGACTAGACTCCCAAAAGTTATGACAATCTCTAATAGGATTGAGCATTGACGATTGCGTGCGAACAATGACCTAGACTCCATTAGAACTCGGCGGCTGTGGCAACCCAGCCTAATCGACCCCAATGAGGCTCAACAACTTGCGTGCTACAATGTCCTCTCATAGGAAAGAGACTATTCGAAAAAGTCAATGTGCTGCAACTTCCTCTCACGGGAACAAGCACAATCGGATAAGAATGTCCAAATCAAGTTCAGCGGCTACAGCAACAATGTTAATCAATAGAAAAAGGAATGTTGAATAGAGAAATTCTGCATAAACAGGGAAGCATCGGTGACAATAAACAAAATGGTCTAGCTAATTTATTAAATGATCAAACTGTGTAGCAAGGAATATCCATTTGCTCCTAAAATATGGCAAATTGCCTACACTCGTGCAAAATGACTTTCCTAAGAAGAGGAGCCCCCTAATGGACGTGGCAAAAGCTCCCTACTTGACCTTGAGAATCGAATAAATCAGAGTGACAAAGAGCTTCAACATTCTTTGGATTAAGGTATCCCAAAAGAGTGTCAAGAGCGACCAAGGACACAATCCTCCTATACTAGAAGAACCATCCGAAAATCTATCATCTAGCAAAGTCCCAACCTCTTACGTGCTGATTTGAGTCCTTAGCTCCCATGCGAGTTGAGCACACTGGCCTCGAAGGTCGGTGAGCTGCTGTTCAATCTCCTGTAACTTGGACGAAGATTCATGGAACCTTGCAATCCATTCAAACAACTCTCGGTCGAGAAAAGTGGTCTGATCTTGATTTTATTGAGCTTCAGCAATGACAGTATTAATTCGGATATCCATCTCCCTAGGTACATTTGGGTCAACAAATGTCTGAGATAGGCGGGAGATCTCTACATCTCGTTGACACAAGCCAACCACCATCAGATGTAGCAACTCCTATGACTGGTAAACAAAAGATAATAATCAAATGAGAGCAACAACAAGTATGAACATGAAGAGTCACATAGCTCGTACCTCAAAAAAGGGCTGCTCATCTAAAGAAGATAGACAAGGTGGAGTTTCGCTTAAAGTAGTTAGAGACTCCCAGCACAGTAGAGACACTACGTGGCTAAAGAGGAGCACCCCAAAACCTGGAGGTGATGGAGAAGAATTTGAAACCTCTAGGAACTCAGACGTTGGAGCCTCCGAGTGAGGAACCTCATCAGCCGCACAGCCTCGAGATTATTCTCTACATACTATTCGGCCATCGGACCTCCATCAAATTTCTCCTCAACAAGACCAATAGGAGGGATGGAAACAGGCTCATCAAGTGATGAGATAATCATAACAGCAACCCCGTACTCAACTAGGGATGGAGCGTTAATTGGCTCGCCCAGTCCACCAATTTTGGGTTACTTATTCTCAAAGCAGAAGGAGCAAGGGACTCTTCGCCTTTGGTAAACCCGGTCACCTCCTCAAAAACTAGGTAAACCGGAGAAGAATAGAAAGAGCCCAGTCTACAAGACGACTCACCGGAATTCATCGCCGTCTCCACGATGACCTCCCCCTTAATGGCCTGGTTGGAATTAGTGGAGGAAGAATGAGAAGGAACTATCCTACCGGCCACCCTATCAGTGGAGTCTCAGATGAACAATGTCCTTGGTTTCCTCTTGAGTTGGTGAAACGACATAGCGGTAATGTTCGTCCCTTCGTCCAAGCCTCCCACTTAACTCGAGCAAACGTCTCCTCAAACAACCAAAAGTTCTTATGACGCAAGGAGCTGGAATGCTTCTCTACCAGCTTCATTAGTGGTTTGGTCACGCCCTCCTCCCAACTCAAGATATCGCCAACATAGGTGGCATCCACTCTACCCTAATTGTTGGAAGCGGCACAGTCAGAAGGGATAGCCAAATAAAAGAATTGATCTTTCTAACCTTTTATCGAGTCTGAGTTCCCCTTGCTTATTTAACATTGCCTACGGGGGGTGAACGAAATCCAGTCTACATCTTGGTTAAACCAAAAGATCTCCTTCATAGTCAGGGCATTCAAGGAATGTCCATAGTGATAAAAAAAGATGTATAGAGAAAGCATGTAGCAAGCAACATTGGGGTCAGGCATGCTATCAGAATCTCCATAGCCAATAGGATCTCATGCAAACTCCTACACAAATGAGATACAAAGGCCTCCCTTTAGATGGCCCTCAAAAATAGTAATGAACCCATGCCGAGGAGTACAAGCCCTACCATCATCAAGAGGTAGTATGTCTGAAATGGTGTTCAAAATATTGAACTTATACAAAAATTCCACATCAACAGAAGTAAGAACAGATTAAATTGCATTGATACTCTAGGGAGCCATGGAAGCAAAAAAGGCGAACTAGGGTAGAGCGATTCAAGTATAGAAAAGAAATGCAAAAACAATTGAGACTCAAAGTTTAAAAAGCCAAAGCCTTAGCTAAAAAATGACATCGTTTAAGGGTGCCGAAGAGTCGTGTCACCATGATGGCCACGACACATGCCCACATCATAGAGTGCCATGTTGTGTCAGTTTTATTGCACCAATAATAATGACTAGATGCTACACCTCCCTATGCAGCTTGTAGACCATTGATGGCTCTGACACCTAGATTGACAAATCTATGGTGTAGCATAGGTTATGGAGCCTAGACACTTTGCTTTCCCAAATAGCAAAATTGATGACTTGCGACCTTGATGGGCTCAAGACAGATTTGATTAATTTATATCCTGGCTGGGTGTTCAGGATAATAATTATTATTATCAATTAGATTGTTAGAAAATCGAGCTATTAGAGGTCTAGATTGTCAAAAGTTATGCAACACAAAGTAATACTCAAATGCTTCAACTATTGAAACTAGACACGAATATTGGAGCCATGTAATAAAGACAAATAATGCTCGAGAAGTTCCATTTAGTAATTCTTTTTACAACGTATAAGCTTACAACAATATAAGTATAACTCGAAAGCGAATAAAAAATATATGGGATGGCAACCCGATTAGGATAGTCCAACCAATCTTATGACGGACACCTAGAGAAAAAAGGATCTTGCCCCTAGATTGGAATCCCAACTATGAGAATACCATGTTCCAAGCGGGCAAACGAAGAAAAGATGTCCTCCTATGGACTACAATGCTTTCATGGGGAAAGGAAACTACAAAAGCTGTCCACCAAAACCAGCCGTGGCCACCCAGGTCATGAGCCTATGCAAAACCTACTGTGACGACAACGACATGTGTTTGACATGGACGTAAAGAGAAAAAACAAATCCTCTATCTTACCAAAGTCGAAAGAAGAGTTGTAGAGGAGAAGGGTTTCTGAAACGGATGAAAGAAGGAACAAGAATCACCTGGCACCAATAAGGAGGATAGTAAATCAGCCCTCAAAACCTAGGATTTTTCTCAGTATGATGTGGACTTAGTTTTATAATGGGTGTAAAAGAAAAAAACTGAGGTGGATTCCTGCATAGAAGAGGGTAACCAAGATGGACATCAAGTACAACCTCAGATCTTGCCTTCAAACACTCGAAAGAACTTCCTCCAATCATGGCTTGCAGTAGCGTAGGCTCCCTGTCAACCCCAAACTCTCACACCACTTGATTGGTGAAAATAATTTGTGGTGCAAGGTAAAGAGAGCCCCTCCATTTATAGCCAAAGAGGAGAATAGGAGAGCAATCACAATGGGAAGATTGCATATCCCAGCATCAGCGACAGAGATTGAATCCTATCCAAATAGAGTAGCAAATTTGCAAAATATCTAGGAAAGGGGCACGCATGAAGACCTGTAGCTAGCGTCTTATCACGAATATATAGAAGTTGAATATTCAAATTTTTTGATATTGGAGGCTAATTGTTAGAGACATTTGTCTTATTGGCATATTCCGTGACCATATGTATTATTTTATT
>JAODPA010067154.1:0-10668 GCA_025585075.1 Nepenthes mirabilis
CAAAACCAAACTGAGCGAACCGAAGAGAAAATCGGACAATAAAGCATAAATACTTTAGGCAATAATCATAGGTTACATATTTTTCATGATTTGGGTGGGTATCAAAACGATAATACCCGATGAAGAATGAATAAAAATCAAAAGAGAGGAAAAGGAGATATGAGTACACTTGTCTCGATCCGATCTATCACCTTTCTAACTAGCTCTCGGACAAATTTGAACTTGTGGTCTTCGATCTCCTCGTTCTCTCTCTAAACCCAAAAATCGGCTAAAAAATACATGGGAGAAAACCCTCACAAGCAGTTTTGTTTTTCCCGCCCAAGCCACGCCTCGAGCGCTCCTCGGGTGTGAAAGTTCTGTTTTTTGCACCCTGGTGGTGCCTCAGGCATGGGTCAGGCTGGTGTCGAACTTGTAGCATACCAGTTTCACGTTTTCATTGTTTAGGACCCTTTTTGACCATTCCAACCCAATTTTTCATATTCTTGGACTCTAATTTTGATTATATAATTTTACTAAGTCATGATTATTATAATTTAAAACTCAAAATCTTATTAACGGATTCATATTTCACGATTTACAATTTTGGTTTATGAAATTTTCAATTCCCGATATTTGGGCTTTCCAAATTGATTCCTCCTGTACCCTTTGACCTCAATTCACATATTTTAACTTAATTATCTCACAATTACTATATTTTAAAATTCGAAACCTCACCACTCATATTTACTATATCGTGAAAATCGGTACTTTACAATTTTTCTCCAGTTATAGAAATTTTATCCTTAAAATTTAACGAACCCCAAATTCTGACAATAGGAGGGGGTAATCTTTCCAGACTCTTTGTATAGCTTCTAGAACATATCCTTGATTGGAGATTTATCCTAGAGAACCTTATCCATTTGAATTATCAAAATCCTCAACATCTAATGCTTTCATATCAAAAATCGAGATTGAAAACTTATCATAAGACAAGTCCCTAATCTCCCACAACGACTTAACCCGATTACATATTTATTTCCTCAATCGTCAGTACATGAGAGACATTATGAAAATCTATCAAATTTGAAAGCAAGTCAAAACTTTAAACGAGCCTAACAAAAAACTTCAAATGGCTAATAGACTTGTGATTTGATTCATCCTAAGCCTCAAAAATACTCTTTCACTGGGGACCTCAATCTTATTCCAAAATCTCTAGGCCAAGGGCCACATGCTTTTACTACACTATTTTGATTAACCAATTATTTGGACACCCAAAATTCTTTTACAATTCATGACTTATTGATTTATATTAGACACCTAGATTATATTACATATATAAACCTAAGAAAAATTCTAAGGACAACGATATGATTAAGGAAAAGTATATAATCCTTAGATTACAATCAACCTAGGCAACGCGATTGAAGCAATCACCCAAAAACCTCAAACTTGAATACTTATCAAACTTATCATTCTATCAGCATACAGGCGTGCCAACCAATCCTATCCCCACATATCATCCAAATTATGATGAATGGGACATCCTAGTCTGGCAATTCCATAATTATCCAATAATACTATAATTATTGCTACCCTAACATCCTCGAAATTGAAATGGTAAGGGCTTCTCATTTTATAATTCTATGACCTCACTACTTATGAGGCAATTCTCTATCCTTAAACCAAAGATAGAGTACTCCCTTTTTACTTAGATATTAGGAGCTACTCAAGATTCATCCTAACATCTCATGTGGAGCCTCATGACATATCCCAACTGAAAATTCTTGTCGTCTAATTATTAGCAATACCGCTCACCTTCCTTGGAGGATATCAAAATACACCTTATAATTCTCAAGCAGATTAACCCGTTTGCATGGTCGCATGGTCATCTTTCCCGACGAGACAACCTCTCAGTCCTCTAGGATCATTTAGACAATGGCTATTTCCACCAGTGATACCTATCAATTCTCAAAGCAATAACCTCAATGGCTAACCTCAAACTATGGGTTGGGTAATTTTGATAATAAGTTTTACACCCTCTTAAGTAAGGGTAACCACCTATAGAAGGTCACGAGAAGTACAATCTTAGCGCTTCTTTAAAAGGATCACATTTTACTATGACTTACTAGACCCATCAAAGGTCAACCCAAACAATAAGGTCAACAACTAATCCTTAATCCCTTGAAGACTACTCTCACACGACCCATACTGATGGATATTGGTCGTCTCCAAATCAAACACCTCACGGCGCTACAATCCTCGAGAAGCACTTATCGAATTACCCTTTTAGGTTTAGTTAGACCCAAGAAAGTTACACACCTTGAGACATCAACCAATTCTTCCTGAATAAGCCATCGCTCCAAACTCTAATGGATCACATTCATGCTATCGAAGAAACCACATGCCCAACATAACTTTTCTCCCTACTCCTTCCATACCTGAGCACACGACTAACCGTCTTTCTCAATTTGAGATACAATCCTCAAATAGGGTGCACACACCCTTTCAATATTAGGAATTCATCAATAAGGCCATCCCAAAAATACTGAAGCACCTCACAAAAAAATACTCAGTCGATGCCACATCGGTTCCATACAAAGTCCTCAAATTGGGTGCTAATCCTTGGCACGATTCCACAGCTGCCCTCAATTTAATGATCAAGAGGTAATTCAGCTAATTTTTTCCTTTAAGAATATTCTCAATATCACATCGGGCCTTAGCGCCACAAGGCAACTAATCTACCCAACCAATCATATCTATAAACTCAAGAAGATGTTGTGAACCTTAATGCAATTAGTATAAGGTCTATGATCCTTAGATAAACAAGTAAGCTTATGAAATCTCAATAAAATATAGATTTTGGATCTCAAAATAATACATATACCGAAATATCAAGATTTGGGAATCTCATCTCCTGCTACGATGGACGACACTTCTATACTTTGTGCCATCACCGCGAAGCCTCAATTCACGGTATTGGGCTCCTTAACTGTCCGACCTATTCAATAAGGAAAATCCTTACTCATGCGGTCAAGTTATTTATACTTAAAACATGCTTCCAAAAATCCCACCGAAACAAGATATTCATCTATATAGTATTCACAAATAAATCTTATGATATCTTTTTATCCTTGAGACCAATGATCCTTTTTACGTCAGCCGCCTGGGGTCGACTTCACCTCTTATCAGACCGGGGGCAACATCACCTTATCTTCTTCCAAACATTGGATCATCACAACATCATCTTAATTCTCAAGATCCATATCTCTACATAGAGCCGATCAAATCTAAACCTCAAACCGAAATCAATTAACCTAAGTCTCAAATCAATACTGATCAATTCAAGCACCCAATCGACACCATCAAATTGAAACCTCAAGATGCCACCCTACAGTTCCTCTTAACCTCACGGTCAACCACTATGACGAGTAAACTTTTGTTTAAGAGCCATTGCGGTTACTTATATCCTATATGAAGGCAACACAATATGGGTTAGGTCGCGCGTCAGACACTAACTAGGACCTTATAAGCTCGACAACCAAACTCGTTATCTATCTCTAACTTAGTTCAAGCCTAAGCTAGCCAACCAAGACAATTAAAACTATTTAATCTAAGTTAATTATCCTTATGCCTACATCTAATTATTCGATCAATCTTAATCTATCCTAAACTTTTGCATACAGTTCAAATTAAATATAATGTATCTCTTTTCTTTGATACCATCTATGATGGAACGTGTTATAATCTATTAATGACCTAATAGGATAATCACACTTAATAAATGGAACTAATACACCATTAATTTAATGCAATAGTTTCTATAGAAAATTGATCAGAGTCTCCCCAAAATATGGACAAAAATTATAAATAAAACCTGTGAAATAAAATCTGTACAATGCGTATAAACCACAAGACCCCAAATTCACAACCATAGTACATACACATGATCAATTAAATGACATTCATCCATGACTCTAATACAGCAACCCAACTATTATATTGGATCTAATGAGAGAAACTATCTAGAAACTTATACAAAACCTAACATTATACCTACGGAAGCATTCTATATCCATGAATAAACTACTGAAGTATAACAATGATCCATAATAATTAAATAATAAATCATATCATAATTTAATACATAACATAAAACTAAATTGACTATTTACATAACATTATATCCACCACATTCTAGATACTAAGTCTTCAATGTCCAGCATTCTCCTTAGCAATTCCCTTTTCTTACTCTATCTAATCGGTGACATCTCGTGGGTCTCATACGGAAGGAAAAGAAGTAAGGGTGAGTTAACAGCTCAATAAGTGCATCATATTCAAAAGTAGTAGACAATATAAGTAAGGTTAAGTAGAGAATAATATATAATCATGAAAGAGATGCATAAATAAGAACATGATCAATTATGCTTTGGAATATAATATACTTCTCTTCGGGATATAATTTATGTATAATTGTTCATCTTTGCGTATTAGGGATAGTAAATCTTACTAACTAAAGGTGTAGGAGAATGAGAAAGAATCATAATACCTCACATGATCTAAGGTCGTGAGCTCTTATTATCGACCCAGAGGAGTGGTCATCTACATATCATGCCTGTAGACAGGCTTATGCACCACGTGACATAGTAGTATACCTATCATCCGGTTATACAGGGCCAATAAAATCCTACCCTAACCTTTTGTGGTCTAGAGGCAGTGATCGTCATTCCACAGTAATATCTTAAGGTTTGCCAAGAGTATTATCCATTACAATATGTGGCCATAATAATTCTCGAGTCTCTACTGCAATACTAATAACAGGCCAAGAGGTATTACCTCTATAACATAAATTTGTGGTCCTAGTTTCATAGTTTTTTATTCATTTGAAGGATGGTCCACTATAATTCATTTACAATATCTCCTATTGGGAGAACAATTCAATCAAATCTCCAATTATGGATTTTTCTCCAAATACATATATAATTATTATCTTTCCTTCAAACTTAAATATTTTCACGAGTTAATTTGGATGCATGGACATTATAATACATAGAAAAGTTTAAAATTCCTTACCACCATTTGGCAATTATCACTTTGGGGGTCATTGGGATGTATTTCCTTTACAAATGGAGCACAAACATATAATTTCAAAACTTACAATTAGACATAAATTTCATAACAATTAGATATGGTGGAAATATATAAAATTCTGATTCGTTTCGTGTGAACAATGCCAAGGCCATTTTAGAGCTTTCGGATGTAACAAACGGGTCAATACTTACGTGATCGAACACCCGGCCTATGTATGTGCATAATTATGACATGGTAATTCATAATTTGAGAACAATTAAGTATAAAATTTGAAGGGAAGGGGGGAGAACCCGAGATGGTAACGGGTTAGAGTTTGGCAAAGCCAAACCGAGCGAATCGGAGGAAAAATCAGACAACAAACCATAAATTACATATTTTTTATGATTTGGGTTGGTATCAAAACGATAATACCCAATAGAGAATGAATAAAATCAAAAAAAAAAAGGAAAATGGGGTATGAGTATACTTGTATTAACCCGATCTATCACCTTTCTAACAAGCTCTCAGACGGATTTGGACTCGTGGGCTTCGATCTCATTCTTCTCTCTCTAGTTCTTTGTTCTCTTTCTCTCTAAACCCAAACATCGGCCGAAAAATGCATAGGAGAAAACCCTTACGCGCTTAAATTCATCGACTGGCACTTAAGTGCTAGTCGGGCGATGATTAGACAGAGCAGTTATGTTTTTCCCGCCTAAGCCACACCTCGAGTGCTCCTCGGGTGCAGAAGTAATGTTTTACGTGCCCTGGTGGTGCCTTAGGTGCGGGTTAGGCCTACGTCGAGCCGACAATATGCTAGCTTCGCGTTTTCACCATTCGGGACCTATTTTGACCCTTCTAACCTAATTTTTCACATCATTGGATCCTAATTTTGATTATATAACCTTAGTAAACCATGATTATCATAATATAAAACTCAAAATCTTAATAACAGATTAATATTTCATGGTTCACAACTTCGATTCCCGAATTTTCCAATTTTGGATATTTGGGCATTTCAAACCGATTCCTCTGTATTATTTGACCTCAATTCACCTATTTTGACTTAATTACCTCTCAATTACTATATTTTAGAATCTGAATTCTCACCACTCATATTAACCACATCGTAAAAATTGGTACCTTATACAAACCCTACCCTTACTACCACATGCACCACCCGATTCCCAAATCACTACCTTCGTTCGATTGTCTAAGCTCAAAATTCCATTTTTGTTCAGAGAAAATGTGCTTGGGTGGTTATTTTAAATTGAGTGCTTCTTTTACTACCATTGCACTTCATTAGAATAGAAATTGATGATTGCTTCATTTTTCATGAGCAGCTCAGCACTCCAATAGTACCAATGGATGCATATGACCTGTCAGCTGTCTACCTGAGAATTTTCTTGCGCGATCTTGAGCTTCGATTTTGGCCATCCACTTACTGCAACCTTAAAGCCATGCTCTATAAGCTGCGGCAAAACACCGTTGTTGCTGTCTACATGACTGACTTCAAGACCCTTTCTACTTAGACTACAGGACTCACTATTGTTAATCTTCTAAATTGCTTTATCTTCGATCGATTTGATAATATCTACAAGAGCTTTTGCTGCTGACGCCTCAATCACTGCCAGAGGCAATTGGCATGGCTAAGTTAGTAGAAGAAAAATTTGTCAGTGGACGCTCAAATTCTCACTGTTTGCCACCCTCCAAGTAGTCAGTACATACCCTGGCAGTACCATTGAGACCCCCTTCTTCCTCCACTCTTCCTCCAAAATTACCCATCAAGAAACTTACCATAGCTGAAATGGCATCCCGTCATGAACATGGATTATGTTTCAACTGTGATGAACGATTCACTCCAGGTCATCACTATAAACCTTCTTAGTTCTTGTGTATGATTGCTAATGAAGAAAGCATCACCCAGATGACTACACAAATATTGGAGGATGACCACATTATTCTTGACACTCCACCGAAACTACAATAGGAAGCAAAATCCTTACCTCTAGACACTCCGACCATCTCCCTTCATGCGTTGGAAGGTCATTTTGTTCCTTCCGCATTACAGCTGCCAATGTAAGGTCCGAAATTTTTTGATCAAGTAAATCATTGAGGTCAAAGGATATGGAGAAATTTATATTGAAAAGTTCGATATTCCAAAATTACTAAAATTAAAATATGTAGACTTGGAGACTTTCACAAGTCTAAGAATTTCAGTAAGAATTAAGATTTATTATACTGATTATTTTATAAATCTAGAAGCCAAAAATTCACCTTGGGACACAATGGTAACCTGAAAAATTATCCAAGAAACCCGGACAATAACCAATCAAATTATGGTTAATAAAAAGACAACTCAATCGTCGATATTTCAATCGGTGATCAACTGAATTGATTTTGAGATAACAAAAAGCTAGCTCATATGCTAAATTTTCAATTGATAGCAAGCAAATTAATGTCGGTTGACAAAAAGATAGCCCAACTCACAAATTTTCACCTGATTAGTATCCAAATTCAGCTCAGCTAATTAAATATAGCAGAAATAAAATTAATTAAGTAAAATCTAATATATTTCAGCACACCACACACATGGCAGCGTGCTACATCACTTGACAGCAGTGGGATAACATTAAATTTTAGCTGAATTTTTAATAATTTAGCAAGAGCACTATTGACACATGGCACGCACACTTAGGGGCTTAGAAAATTAGAAAAAAAATCAGTTGCCAGATTAGCCCCACTTCAGCAGAATATTCAAATAATTTAGCGAGGAGAGAGAGAGCTCCACACGGTAGCTCATATCAGCAATAGAGCACTGCCACACTTGGGCAAATTTAGGGGAGATGTAAGGAGAATGAAACATGGCATTTAGAGGATTAAAATTAGCAAAATTCAGCAAGGAAATTAGTTGCTACACGGTAGCATATGTTTCCCCAATATTCAATAGAAAATCAGCACACACATGGCACAAGCAACCAACACACACACAGCAGCTTCATGCTTCCAAAAAGCTAATGATTCAGCAAGGCCAAACAGATGGCAGCTCCACTACAATTTAGCAAGGAAATTTAGCAAAAGAACAATACACACATGGAACAAATATTTGGCACACACATAGCAGTATATAGAAGCAACACATGGAAATATCATGGCAACAAATACGTGGAAGGAAGAGAAATAGACAGCAAGCATGAACCGTAGCAAGAAATAGGGAAGGGAAGAGTTGATGTGTTAAGGCAATTCAGGAGCTTTTATATTTGAAATCAGTGGAGGAAAATGAAGGGAGAGAGGAAGGAAGTAAGGGAGAGACATGTGAGAGAAGAGAGGAAGAAATTGAGGGTAGAACCAAGAGGGAGTAGAGGCAGAACCGAGAAGCAGAATAGGGATGAACCAAAGCAAGAGAAGCATAACTTAATTTTTGACTAGTGTATTTTAATTTCTTTCTTCAATTGTTGCCAATTCTTGTGAATTCTCCTTAAGTATTTTACTCCAATACTTAGATTGCTCATGGTTTTTATCTTATCGTCATTTTTGCATAAGAAAAGAAACGATGGAAAGAGTTGGAACACCAGCTTGAACTAAACCAGTAGTTGAGCACCTTGTTATAAATCAGCTGAACCGGCCACCATTCGACCACCAAATCGGCCCTAAATTAGTAACCAATTAGCTAAGTCCCTTACTGATGTTGTATAAATTCGGCCCATGAAAATGGGTTGAATGGACCACTAAACCGGATATCTAAATAAGCAATAGAATCTACCCCTACATCGTTATTGATGCTGATACTGAATTTGACAGTTTGAAAAAAATAGACTAAACTGACTCCTAAATTGGGTAAACCGGTAGCCAAACTGGCCAAACACTCAAGTTCTAAGACTGAAGTGTCAACGTATGAAACAGCCACCGAAAATACCTTGAACTGATCACTGAATCAGACTCTTGAATAACAATAAAATCAGCTGGACAGCATCCATGTTAATGCTGAGTTTGTAGCTACTGAACCAGGCATTAAATTTGCTGAACCGGTAGCCACATTAGCCTAAATGTCTTAAGATAATATTGAAGTATCAACTTGTAAATTTGAACCTGAATTGACCATTGAACCAGACCCCTAAACAATAACATATCGGACTGATAGCGTCCATACTAATGCTAAATTTGCAACCTCTGAACCAGGCATTAAATTGGCTGAACTGGCAGCCATATTAACCTAAGTATATTGTGGTGATGTCAAAGTATCAACTCGTAAAATTGAACCCAAATTAGCCACCAAACAAGATATCAAATCAGTAACCGAATCAACCCCAGCATCCATGTGGTTGCTGAACCTGACAGCTTCAAAAATTAGACTGAACCGAGCTTTGAACTGGTAGCCAAACTAGCCAAATTATCATGTACTAAAACTAAACTATTCACATGAAAACCAGTTGCCAAAGATACCCTGAATTGATCACCAAATTAGGCCCCTAAATAGCCACTGAATTAACTAACAACATCCATATTGTTGCTGAATTTGTAGCTACGGAACTAGCCTTGAACCGGGCCCCAAATCTGCTGAACCGGCAGTAATATTAGCCTAAGTGTCTTGAGATGATGATGAAGTATTAACTTATAAAAATTGTCTCGAATCAGCCTTTGAACCGAGCGTTAAACTAATAGATGAGCCAGCCCGGTGTATGCTGAAATTTTTAGCTTATAGAGAATTATTAAACCCTTGAATTGGTTCATCAAGCCAGTTTTCAAACGATGGAAATTAATAGTGAAAATCAGTATGGAACAACCCTTGAACCGGCCATTAAATCGGTTATGAACTGATAGTCAAGTCCTTAAGTAATTGTGCTAAAATTGGATTGAAGAAATCAACCCGAGTTGGCCCAAACTAACTACTGAGCCGGCAACCGAATCAACCGAATATATCACATGTTAAATCTGAATTTTAACATATGAAAAATTTTAAAATTAAGCTGCTAAACCAGCTAATGCATTAATTTCTGTTATGACTTATAATTTATTACTAATTATTGCATTTTACGGTCGTATATCTCGATATTATGGAAATTTTATATGGAAGCTTTGTAAATTTCAGGAATGATAAGTATTTTCTTTCGGAGTAAATAAAATTAAAGAAAAAGTATTAAGAATAAGGTAAAAGTTTTGACATGAAGTTTTAAAAAATAGGTTAAGAAATTGAACTAAGGAATCACTTTCAGAGGGTGATATTCTTTAATATGTCTTAGGATATTATAGTGAAAACTCGAGGATTGCCCCTTGCTACGGGAAAACTTTTGGCAGCATTAGTTATGGCCTCTTATAGTGAGTCAAAAGTACATTGCCCACCTCTCGGTACTGAATAAGAGGGTCTGGCCTTAGATTGTGATGTACTGCATTTTTCCTAACCGAAAACCAGAATGATTTTGACTGTAAACTGGCCGTCAGATTAATACAAACCTATACAATGTCCCTATACAATGAATATATATATCCACAATGGTAACACAGGATCCAAAAAAAAGCCACAACAATTTCGTGGTACCAATGTTATAACTCCGATTATAACGCTAACTCAGATAAGATGCTACTAAGTATCTAAATGTTAAACCATAAAAATCTACGAAAAAATAT
>JAODPA010067155.1:0-10669 GCA_025585075.1 Nepenthes mirabilis
TCTAAGCCGTCCTCCGCGGGCGCACTTACAAGCCACCTTCCGTAGGCGCACCTCCAAGCCACCCTCCGCAGACGCACCTACAAGCCGCCCTCCGCAGACGTACCTCTAAGCCGCCCTCCGCGGGCGCACCTACAAGCCGCCTTCCGCAGGCGAATATCCAAGCCGCCCTCCGCGGGCGCACATCTAAGCCGCCCTCCGCGGGCGCATCTCCAAGCCGCCCCTCTACGGGCGCATATCTAAGCCGCCCTCCGCGGGCGCACATCTAAGCCGCCCTCCGCAGGCGCGCATCTAAGTCGCCCTCCGCGGGCGCATCTCCAAGCCGCCCCTCTACGGGCACGTCCCTAAGCCGCCCTCCGCGGGCGCACCCCCAAGAGGGATTTTCACTAAAGCCCCCCATCACGGGCGCACGGGTAAGCCGCCCTCAACGGGCGCGTCTATGGAGCTCATGCCTCCAATCACATCCCTCTCACACTCCCCTCATTCTCGCATCTTACGCATGCATTCCTCCGTTTATTGCGGAAGATATCTGACTTGAGCGTCGGAGTGTCGGCGGGGGGTAACCCCCCGTCGGCCTCTGACCTCTTGTTTGTTGTTTGTGTTGTGCAGGTTCAGGTTCACAGCGACGGAGACCGGACCCTTCTCCTGACGCCACCGCGTGCTAGGGAATCCGAAGGCTCCCTAATCCGTGCGGCAACCGCGGACCCGGGACGCAACATTGGCGCCGTCTGTGGGAAACGCAACAAAAAGCCTAGCATCTCCCTTCAGCACTCAATCTCACATATAAAAGTAAATAGCACTCAAGTTCCAGCCAGCGCCATGGCTCAGACCATGACCTCCTATAGCACCGATCCCACATTGGGTAGCCATGCCCGGGGGCTCCGTTCCTTAACCCCCGGATGGGCGGAGAATATCAACGTCTGGAATGCAAATCGTTTCCTCGGCTGGAGCAGAGTCATCGGTCACGACGACCCTTCGTCGATTAAGCAACGCCTGGGGGCTCCGCCCTCTAACTCTAAAATGGTCAAGGGATATCAGCGTCACGCTCGCGAGCCGCCATATCGGCCGGAGGCAAAGCCCTCCATAGGCGACAACCTCCCTTTTTTTTTTCAGGTAGCCACGCGGACGTACAATCGACCCCGGGCGTGAAAGGCACTCGCTATTCAGCGAGGTATGTCGGATCCATTCACACCTGCCGGAAGGTATAGACACTGGGGGCTTCGCCCCTCAACTCCCTGGCGACCAAAGAAGGCCAGCCTTAGCAAAGATCTGCCATGCATCGCCCGACCAAACCGGGCAGGGAATTGAACCCTTCGGAGCATAGGGGCATAGGCCGGAGCGCCTAACAGAGTACCCCGACAACCCTTCGAAGCGATGCACGTTGACCGTGTGCCCGAGACTTTGGACAGGACCCGATGGCATAGCACATCGCCTGCCAACAAGCACCTACGACGGTTCCACGCCGAACCCAGGTAAGTCTTACATTCATCATGCCACTTGCCTGAATCACGGTATTATCTGCTCATACGCATAATTGCATAACATGACATAAAAAAAAATATATACGACCTAGACTGCCCCTAAGTCGGGAGGACAAGCGTCCATCCGTAAAGTCAGTCCTAAGCCCAGCGCCAGGCGGTCCAAACGCGACCGTCTCAGGACTTCGTCTCCGCGCCAGACGGCCCGGGGACGGCCCCATGCATCTTGGCTCCGCGCCAACAGGCCCAAGCGGCCCCTTGCGCTTTGGCTTCGCGCCGGACGGCCCGGAAACAGCCATCCGCAGGCTAAGACGTCTCACCCAAAGGACCCAGGCGGTCCGTCAAGTAGGCTTTGCGCCAATGACCCAGGCGGTCAAAACATCGGGCCTGGGGGCTTTTGAAGTCCCCAATCTACGGCCAGCAAAATTTTAGGGGGCGTGCGGCGACCTTCTTGTACAGAAGAGAGCACCTTCAGTCTACAATGGTCGTGGGCTAGGACCTTAACTTGGTGATTACAACGCCTTGAGCAGTGGCCACACACCTCTCGCGACCAAGGCCTAGACCCAGGAGTCCGGTTACCGTGGCCTGACAGCTGCGCTGACCCTCGTTGCGGCTCCAGGGGCTTGGCGATGACGTCCGCTTTACCGGATCGAGCCCCCCAAACGCGTGATTTGCTATGACATCCTCTGACGAAGGACGAGCACAGCGCAAGAAGGCGCCCGGATGGGGCCTTGGCAACCATAGCTTTACAAGCTTAGCCGAAAGAAAGGAGATGTGATCTCTAAAGCCGCAGCACGGAGATGTCACATTCCTCCGTCCTGCCAGGAGGTCGCCAGCCCTCCTCTATCGTCTCAGCGTCGGGGCGTGGGCTTCGTCCCACAGCACGGAGATGTCTCATTCCTTCGTCCTGTCGGCACCGGGGCTCTCAGCCTCCGCACTTCATCACGGAGAGGTCTCATTCCTCCGTCCTGCCAGGAGGTCGCCAGCCCTCCTCTATCTTCTCAGCATCGACGCGTCGGCTTCGTCCCACAGCACGGAGATGTCTCATTCCTTCATCCTGTCGGCACCGGGGCTCTCAGCCTCCGCACTTCATCACGGAGAGGTCTCATTCCTCCGTCCTGCTAGGAGGTCGCCAGCCATCCCCTATCTTCTCAGCGTCGAGGCGTCGGCTTCGTCCCACAGCACGGAGATGTCTCATTCCTTCGTCCTGTCGGCACCGGGGCTCTCAGCCTCCGCACTTCATCACGGAGAGGTCTCATTCCTCCGTCCTGCCAGGAGGTCGCCAGCCCTCCTCTATCTTTTCAGCGTCGAGGCGTCGGCTTCGTCCCACAGCACGGAGATGTCTCATTCCTTCGTCCTGTCGGCACCGGGGCTCTCAGCCTCCGCACTTCATCACGGAGAGGTCTCATTCCTCCGTCCTGCCAGGAGGTCGCCAGCCCTCCCCTATCTTCTCAGCGTCGAGGCGTCGGCTTCGTCCCACAGCACGGAGATGTCTCATTCCTTCGTCCTGTCGGCACCGGGGCTCTCAGCCTCCGCACTTCATCACGGAGAGGTCTCATTCCTCCGTCCTGCCAGGAGGTCGCCAGCCCTCCTCTATCTTCTCAGCGTCGAGGCGTCGGCTTCGTCCCACAGCACGGAGATGTCTCATTCCTTCGTCCTGTCGGCACCGGGACTCTCAGCCTCCGCACTTCATCACAGAGATGTCTCATTCCTCCGTGCCCCTCTCTCTTTTCAGCGCCGAGTTGCAGCCTCCGCTCTTCAGCACCGAGGCGCAGTCTCTGCTCCCGCGTACGGAGACGTCTCATTCCTCCGTCCCGCTAGCATTGAGGCGCGCCACTGCTCTGCAGCGTTGAGGCGACACTCCGCGCCTCATCACGGAGATGTCTCATTCCTCCGTGCCCCTCTCTCTTTTCAGCGCCGAGTTGCAGCCTCCGCTCTTCAGCACCGAGGCGCAGTCTCTGCTCCCGCGTACGGAGACGTCTCATTCCTCTGTCCCGCTAGCATTGAGGCACGCCACTGCTCTGCAGCATTGAGGCGACACTCCGCGCCTCATCACGGAGATGTCTCATTCCTCCGTGCCCCTCTCTCTTTTCAGCGCCGAGTTGCAGCCTCCGCTCTTCAGCACCGAGGCGCAGTCTCTGCTTCCGCGTATGGAGACGTCTCATTCCTCCGTCCCGCTAGCATTGAGGCGCGCCACTGCTCTGCAGCGTTGAGGCGACACTCCGCGCCTCATCACGGAGATGTCTCATTCCTCCGTGCCCCTCTCTTCTCAGCGCCGAGTTGCAGCCTCCGCTCTTCAGCACCGAGGCGCAGTCTCTGCTCTCGCGTACGGAGACATCTCATTCCTCCGTCCCGCTAGCATTGAGGCGCGCCACTGCTCTGCAGCGTTGAGGCGACACTCCGCGCCTCATCACGAAGATGTCTCATTCCTCCGTGCCCCTCTCTCTTTTCAGCGCCGAGTTGCAGCCTCTGCTCTTCAGCACCGAGGCGTAGTTTCTGCTCCCGCGTACGGAGACGTCTCATTCCTCCGTCCCGCTAGCATTGAGGCGCGCCACTGCTCTGCAGCGTTGAGGCGACACTCCGCGCCTCATCACGGAGATGTCTCATTCCTCCGTGCCCCTCTCTCTTTTCAGCTTCGAGTTGCAGCCTCCGCTCTTCAGCACCGAGGCGCAGTCTCTGCTCCCGCGTACGGAGATGTCTCATTCCTCCGTCCCGCTAGCATTGAGGCGCGCCACTGCTCTGTAGCGTTGAGGCGACACTCCGCTCGTCGACACGGAGATACTGATTCCTCCGTGCCCCACTCTCTTCAGCATCGGGGTTCTCGGCCTCCGTACTTCATCATGGAGATGTTCGTTCTCCCCTCTCTAGCACAAGGCATGGCCTCCGTCCCGCAGCACGGAGACGTCTCATTCCTCCGTCCCGTAGCGCGGAGATGTCTCATTCCTCCGTCCTACCAGCATCGGGGTTCTCGGCCTCCGTACTTCATCATGGAGATGTCTCATTCCTCCGTCCTACCAGCATCGGGGTTCTCGGCCTCCGTACTTCATCACGGAGATGTCTCATTCCTCCGTCCTACCAGCATCGGGGTTCTCGGCCTCCGTACTTCATCATGGAGATGTCTCATTCCTCCGTCCTGTCAGCATCAAGGATCTCGGCCTCAGCTTATCAGTACGGAGATGCTCATTCCTCCGTACTTCTCTCTTAAGTGTCAAGGCGCCCTTCGCTCTTCAGCGCCGAGGTGTCGCCCTCGTTCTCGAGCGTCGCGGCGCTGCCCGCCGATCATCGTGTTGTGAGGCGCCCTTGTTCTCGAAGCGTTGCGGCGCTGCCCACCGATCATCGTGTTGTGAGGCGCCCTCGTTCTCGAGCGTTGCGGCGCTGCCCACCGATCATCGTGTTGTGAGGCGCCCTCGTTCTCGAGCGTTGCGGCGCTGCCCTCCGATCATTGTGTTGAGAGGCGCCCTCGCTCCCAAACTTGAGCCGCCGCTCTCCGCTCATCAATACGGAGGTACTTATTCCTCCATGCTCCTCTCACTGCATCGTCGAAGCGCCACCCTTCGCTCATCGGCATCAAGGTCTTCCGCTTCCAGGCGCAGCCTCCGCTCCTCAGCACGGAGGTCCTAAGTCCGCCATTTAGTCAGGAGACCCACCGTCCTCTCAGGAAGACGTCCCATCATCTAGACATCATGATTGCCCAACGAAAGTTGCCGAGTCACCCGGCACGCCCAGCAATGTGAAGATCAGAAGCTATCTGGAAAAAGAATCATGCCTGGGGGCTCCGTCCTCTAACTCCAAGATGGTCAAGGGACGTAAACATCAACGCTGTATCGGCCGGAGGCAAACCTCCCATGAGGACACCCCACCTTTTGGATAACCGAGCGGGCGTACGATCAGCCTCAGGATGCGGAGGCACTCGCCGATTAGCGAGGTAGACTGAATCAATGACCATCCACACTCATCGGAAGATGCATCGCTGGGGGCTTCACCCCCTAACTCTCTAGCGACCAAAGAAGGCCAGCCTTATCAAAGGATCTGCCGTGCGTCGTCCAGCCAATCCGGGCAAGGAACCGGACTCTTCGGAGCGTAGGGGTATGGGCTCGAGCTCCTAACAAAGCACCCCGACAATCCTCCAGAGCGGTACGCGTAGACCATATGCCCGGAACACTAGACGGGACCAAAGGGCGTAACGCGCCACCTGTCAACAGATACCCGCGACGGTTCCATGCCGAACCCAGGTAAGTCTTACATTCATCATGCCACTTGCCTGAATCACGAAATTATCTGCTCATACGCATAATTACATAACACGACATAAAAAATATATATACGACCTAGACTGCCCCTAAGTCGGGAGGACAAGCGTCCGTCCGTAAACTTTGTCCTTGGCCCTGCGCCAGGTGGTCCGAACGCGACCATCACAGGACTGCGTCTCCACGCCAGACGGCCTGGAGGCGGACCACACATCTTGGCTCCGCGCCAATAAGGCTAGATCCAGACGAACGAGAGCACTCAGCCCTTCGCAGCAGGAGCTTAGGGTTCCCTGGCGCCTATCTGCTTCACCAACGAACGCCCATCGGCACGAAGAAGAAGCTCCTCAGTCGGAAGAGCGCAGAAGCGCTAGCCTCGGTGTCCGTCCGCCGAACTACGCAGCTCCCCCAAGATAATATACTGCGGCTCTTAACCGCATGGGTCCCACTCAACTTGCTCGGGCCAAATGGGCCAGTCCGTATCTTGCAGTCCACCGGGATAGCCCGGGCAGACAGGACCCAACATCTCCATGCTACTTTGGCGAACCAGCGTGCCCGGAAGCAGGAACCTACGCATATCCAAGCCGCCCTCCGCGGGCGCACCTATAAGCCGTCCCTCTGCGGGACGCACCTCCAAGCCATCCCTCTGCGGGACGCACTTCCAAGCCGCCCCTCTGCTGGGCGCATCTATAAGCCGCCCTCCGCGGGCGCACCAAAAGAGGGATTTCCACTAAGCCGCCCTCCGCGCGCGCTCGGGTAAGCTGCCCTCTGCGGGCATATCCCTGGAGCTCTTGCCTCCAGGAACATCCCTCTCGCACTCCCCTCATCACTGCATCTTCGCATGTGCTCCTCCGTTTATTGCGGAAGATATCTGACTTGAGCGTCGGAGTGCCGACGGGGGACAGTCCCCCGTTGGCCTCTGACCTCTTGTTCATTGTTTGTGTTGTGCAGGTCCAGGTTCATAGAGACGGAGACCGGACCCTTCACCTGACGCCGCCGCGCGCTTAGGAATCCGAAGGCTCCCTAATCCGTACAGACAACCTTGGGCTCGAAACGCAACATTGGCGCCGTCTGTGGGAACACGTGACAAAAAGTCTCGCGTCTCCCTTCAATATTCAATCTCCCGTATCAAAGTGGACAGCACTCAAGTCCCAGCAAGCGCTATGGCTCAGACCATGGCCTCCTATGGCGACGATCCCGCACCGGGTAGCTACGCCCGGGGGCTCCGTTCCTTGATTCCCGGACGGAGAAGATCAACACCCCGAGCGCAAATCCTTTGTTCGGTTGGAGCAAAGTCACCTATCGCTACAACCCCCCATCGATCAGGCCATGCCTGGGGGCTCCGTCCTCTAACTCCAAGATGGTCAAGGGACGTAAACATCAACGCTGTATCGGCCGGAGGCAAACCTCCCATGAGGACACCCCACTTTTTGGATAACCGAGTGGGCGTACGAACAGCTTCAGGATGTGGAGGCACTCGCTGACTAGCGAGGTAGACTGAATCCATGACCATCCACACTCATCGGAAGATGCATCGCTGGGGGCTTCACCCCCTAACTCTCTAGCGACCAAAGAAGGCCAGCCTTATCAAAGGATCTGCCGTGCGTCGTCCAGCCAATCCGGGCAAGGAACCGGACCCTTCGGAGCGTAGGGGTATGGGCTCGAGCTCCTAACAAAGCACCCCGAAAATCCTCCAAAGCGGTACGCGTAGACCATATGCCCGGAACACTAGACAGGACCTAAGGGCGTAACGCGCCACCTGTCAACAGATACCCGCGACGGTTCCATGCCGAACCCAGGTAAGTCTTACATGCATCGCTCTGCTTGCTTGAATCACGTTTCCATTAATAAAATAGTGGTATCATCTGTTCATGCGAATGACTGCATAACATACAATCACACGACCTAGACTGCCCCTAAGTCGGGAGGACAAGCGTCCGTCCGTAAACTTTGTCCTTGGCCCTGCGCCAGGTGGTCCGAACGCGACCATCACAGGACTGCGTCTCCACGCCAGACGGCCTGGAGGCGGACCACACATCTTGGCTCCGCGCCAATAAGGCCCCAGCGGCCCCATACATCTTGGCTCCGCGCCAATAAAGCCCCAGCGGCTCCATAAAACTTGGCTCCGCGCCAATAGGACCTAAGCGGTCCACCAAACTTGGCTCCGCGCCAATAGGACCTAAGCGGTCCACCAAACAGGCTTCGCGCCGATGACCCAGGCGGTCAAGACATCAGGCCTGGGGGCTTTTGAAGTCCCCGATCTACGGCCAGCAAAACCTTAGGGGGCGTGCGGCGACCTTCTTGTACAGAAGAGAGCACCTTCAGTCTACAATGGTCGTGGGCTAGGACCTTAAACTTGGTGACCATAGCGCCCCGAGCAGTGGCCGCTCACCACCCGCAATCATACGCGGACAAGGACTAGACCCCGGAGTCCGGTTGCCGCGGCCTCAAAACCCGGCGGACCCTCATTGAGGCTCCAAGGGCTTGGCGACGACGTCCGCTTCACCGGACCGAGCTCCCTAAACGCGTGAGCTGCGACGACATCCTCTGACGAAGGACGAGCACCGCGCAAGAAGGCACCTGGATAGGGCCTTGGCGACGATAGCTCCAAAGAGCTTAGCCTTCAAATGAAAAACATGATCCCGCAGGTCACACTAACTGAGAATAGCAAGCAATGTGCCACACCAGAAGAACACAAGCAGAAGTGGTTGTCTCATATTTAACCACAAAGGGAAAGCAAAATACAGAAGATAAGAAGCCGCGATAAAAGCTGACCCGGATATCTGAACAAGCAGAAAACTACTCGGGAGAACCAGACGGACCAGCTTACTCTTGAAAATTACTCAGAAAGGACAACTCCCGGATCCCGGCATTCCACGAACGAGAGTTTCATCTCCCTCTCCCGCTGGTGGCGAGCTGGCTGGAAGGGTGGCAGCCGTAGGAGCGCTCAGAGGCTCACACCCTGAGGACGTCCCGGCATCCCCTTCGCTAGCTTCGACCGGGACAGCGCATGGAGGTTGTTCGAGATCACACGTCAGAGTCTCCTCCTGAGTTTCATCTCCCTCACCCGCTGGTGGCGAGCTGGCTGGAAGGGTGGTAGCCGTAGGAGCGCTCAGAGGCTCACACCCTGAGGACGTCCCGGCATCCCCTTCGCTAGCTTCGACCGGGACAGCGCATGGAGGTTGTTCGAGATCACACGTCAGAGTCTCCTCCTGAGTTTCCTCTCCCGCTGGTGGCGAGCTGGCTGGAAGGGTGGCAGCCGTAGGAGCGCTCAGAGGCTCACACCCTGAGGACGTCCCGGCATCCCCTTCGCTAGCTTCGACCGGGACAGCGCATGGAGGTTGTTCGAGATCACACGTCAGAGTCTCCTCCTGAGTTTCCTCTCCCTCACCCGCTGGTGGCGAGCTGGCTGGAAGGGTGGCAGCCGTAGGAGCGCTCAGAGGCTCACGCCCTGAGGACGTCCCGGCATCCCCTTCGCTAGCTTCGACCGGGACAGCGCATGGAGGTTGTTCGAGATCACAGTCAACTCCCCGGGCCCCCTGGCCTCCGGTGTCAGCTCAGGCACCGCCAGATATGGTTCCTCTGGGTCGTCAAGATCCACGACATTGCCTCTTAGTGCCGAGGCTCTCAGCCTCCGCACTTCATCACGGAGATGTCTCATTCCTCCGTCCTGCCAGGAGGTCCTCAGCCCTCCTCTATCTTTTCAGCGTCGAGGCGTAGGCTTCGTCCCGCAGCACGGAGATGTCTCATTCCTTCGTCCTGTCGGCACCGAGGCTCTCAGCCTCCGCACTTCATCACGGAGACGTCTCATTCCTCCGTCCTGCCAGGAGGTCCTCAGCCCTCCTCTATCTTTTCAGCGTCGAGGCGTAGGCTTCGTCCCGCAGCACGGAGATGTCTCATTCCTTCGTCCTGTCGGCACCGAGGCTCTCAGCCTCCGCACTTCATCACGGAGATGTCTCATTCCTCCGTCCTGCCAGGAGGTCCTCAGCCCTCCTCTATCTTTTCAGCGTCGAGGCGTAGGCTTCGTCCCACAGCACGGAGATGTCTCATTCCTTCGTCCTGTCGGCACCAAGGCTCTCAGCCTCCGCACTTCATCACGGAGATGTCTCATTCCTCCGTGCCCTTCTCTCTCTCTTCAGCGTCGAGTTGTAGCTTCCGCTCCTCAGTGCCGAGGCGCAGCCTCTGCTCCCGTTCACGGAGACGTCTCATCCCTCCGTCCCGCTAGCATTGAGACGCGCCCTCGCTATGTAGCGTTGAAGTGACACTCCGCTCATCGACACGGAGATGCTCATTCCTCCGTTCCCTTCTCTCTCTCTTCAGCGTCGAATTGTAGCTTCCGCTCCTCAGCGCCGAGGCGCAGCCTCTGCTCCTGTTCACGGAGATGACTCATTCCTCCATCCCGCCAGCATTGAGACGCGCCCCCGCTCTGCAGCGTCGAAGCAGCCTCCGCTCATCGACACGGAGATGCTCATTCCTCCGTGCCCTTCTCTCTGTTCAGCGTCGAATCGTAGCTTCCGCTCCTCAGCGCTGAGGCGCGACCTATGCTCCAGCGCACGGAGATGACTCATTCCTCCGTCCCGCCAGCATGGAGATGCGCCCTCGCTCTGCAGCGTCGAAGCGACTTCCGTCCATGACACAGAGACTGCCAGGACACTTGGCAAGCCCAGCAGCATGAAACTCAGAAGCCATCCGGAAAAGAAAGCGCATGACAACCCGCGTAGCACCGTCCCTCATTACATGCCGAGGGTTGAAAATTTCAATCACTCGGCATGGGGGGCTAGTGTTGGGTCCGGTATTGCGGGCCAAACCGAAACCGAAGGCGTGCTGAGTAAATTTTGTTAAGGCGGGAAATGCTTTTATTTTGGCGGGAAATACTTTCGTTTTGGGGGGAAAATGTTTGTTCCTTTCCCCATAAAAGGACAAGGGTGGCACAAAGAAAAAGGGGAAAGG
>JAODPA010067156.1:0-10668 GCA_025585075.1 Nepenthes mirabilis
AATATATATATATATATATATATATTCTGCTTCTACTATTTGGAACTCCGAATTCCGGAGTTCCGGCTGTGTTTAGTATCCGGAGTCCTTTTACTGCTGCTGTTTTTCCGCTGCTTGGCAGTGTGTTTAGCTTCCAGAGCTGTTTGTTTTGGCTCCGGATCTGTTGAGAACTTCGGCTTCCGAAGTTGTTTCTCCAAAAAAAAAAAGACGCGGAGTGGGCTTTGCATTCGGAGTTTCGTATCCGCAGCTGCTGGTTTAGCTCCGTCTCTGTTGAGGTTTTTGAATTCCGGAGTGGGTTTTCTTTCCAAAAAAAAAAAAAACACTTTGCAATTTGGAACTCCGAACAGAGTGGTTTGTTGATTCCGGAGTTATTTGTTCTGGTGCTCTTTAAGCCGGCTCAACCTTTCCCGGTTCTTAAAAAATCGGTTCTCTTTGCGATCTTTTTCCGGAGTCTTTTTGTTTCACTAATGGATGGATGAAGTGGCTTGTGCTCCTTACTGGATGGAGTGACGATCTCTTGGTGGGTCCGTGGTTTGCGTGTGCTGTGGACGGAGTGGCATTTCAATCCGGAATGCCTTTAGTGGACGGAGTGACCTTGAAGACGGAGTGCATTTTGAGGCGGAGCGGTTTTTTTGAAGCGGGATCGTTTGTGTTCATTTAATACCGGAGTGAATCCGGAGTGATTGGCCTCTTGATACCGGAGTGCCGCATGAGGCCGGAGTGGCTTATAAAGACGGAGTGCCTTTTGCTCACTTAAAGGCCGGAGTGGTTTTCGTGGTTTGCATGCGCTGAGGACGGAGTGGCATTTTAATGCTGGAGTGCCTTTTGAGGACGATGTGGTTTTTGAAGTTAGAGTGCATTTCGAGGCGATGTGGCCTTCCGGAGACGGAGTGCATTTTCTACAGTGGCAGGGTGATTCTTCATTCACTTTGGCCGTTCATTTTTTTATTTCTTACAATGACCGAATATTATTGTAATCTTATTTTTTAATAACGGATGTCATTAGTATGGGGGCCTCCCCTGTTACTATGTCTCTTTCTCCAAGTCGGAAAAATACTTGGTTAAGTCCATAGTCTTTTGTACATTTTAATTAATATTTTAATGCAATTAATTACTTACCAAAAAAAAAAGAAGATGAAGGAATTAAATCAAAATTTGGGTAATGTCCATGAGGAGGTCGCCCGTGCCCGAGCATCGCTCGAGGACTTCCAGAGGATTTGTTCCCCTCCTGGCTCTCAGCTTGGAATTAATGAGGAAGATAGGTTGAAAGCAGACTATCGCAGAGCCTTGCGTATTGAACTTGAATTCCTGCAGCAAAAGGCGAAGATTAGATGGATAAATGATGGAGAGCAGTGCTCCAAATTCTTTTTCCGTTCAATTGCTAGTAATCACAACAGGTATAGGATCCTCTCCCTAACCAAAGCAGATGGTTCTCCAACCTGCAGCTTGGAGGAAGTACAACAACTCTTAATCAACCACTTCTCTCAACTCCTGGGTACTGGCAGAACGGGTGAGTCCTTCTCTAAGGAGAACCTCCGTCCTTTTATCCTCAAAATAGTCCCAAATTCCCTCCGCCCAGCCCTTTGCCGCCCCGCCTCTGCTGATGATATTCGTCGGGCTCTGTTCTCAATTGATGACAACAAAGCCCTTGGTCCATTATTGAGAACAAAGCCCTTGTTCTCAAAATTTTCTGCAAAAATTTTTAAAGCTGTTTGGAATGAAATTGGGGACTCCATTATTGAAGCTATTCAAGATTTTTTCCATCATGGAAAAATCTTGAAACAAATCAATGCAACCTTAATCTGCTTAGTCCCGAAGACCAAATCCCCCACAAGAGTCTCTGACTTCCGTCCCATTGCGTGCTGCAATGTCATCTACAAGATCATCTCGAAGATTCTTGCTGGGCGCCTTCAATCCTCGCTCCCCTACCTCATTGGTAATTGCTAAACTGCTTTCGTTGCTGGTCGGAACATTGGAGATAATATCATCTCCAAGTGTTATTCCGACTTGGGGATAAACCATAGTCGCGAGGGCATGCCCCGAACACTTTGATACAACGGATAAACCAACAGAAAACAAAAAAGTTGGTATTCATGTTGCTGCTTTCCAGCACCATAACAGTAGGAAAACAGCATAAACCATTCTCACAGCATCAAAGGAGACTATCAGTCACCTGCTCCCTCAACAAACGGGACCTTCTGCACACCAACAGCAGCAATGCTACAACCGGGAAGAGGCAGCCCGGAGGAGAAAACATACCGACAAACCGGCAAAATTAGAAAGCTGGCCACTTCAGCAGGAGACCATCCCAATCGCGCCATCAAACCGGCCATGAAGGAAACCAAAACCGATCTAGCCACATCAACAAATGGAGCTGAAATCCAAACCGGATAAACCAACAGAAAACAAAAAAGTTGGTATTCATGTTGCTGCTTTCCAGCACCATAACAGTAGGAAAACAGCATAAACCATTCTCACAGCATCAAAGGAGACTATCAGTCACCTGCTCCCTCAACAAACGGGACCTTCTGCACATCAACAGCAGCAATGCTACAACCGGGAAGAGGCAGCCCGGAAGAGAAAACATACCGACAAACCGGCAAAATTAGAAAGCTGGCCACTTCAGCAGGAGACCATCCCAATCGCGCCATCAAACCGGCCATGAAGGAAACCAAAACTGATCTAGCCACATCAACAAATGGAGCTGAAATCCAAACCGGGACAATAGAGAGCAGAAAGTGGATTGCTCATTCCACGTCAGTAGTTCGGATTCCATTCCGGCAAATAAGCCAGTGCAAACCGGCTTTGCACAAGCGAGAGAACGAGTCCCATTCCGGCATATAAGCCTATGCAAACCAGATAAAGTCATCCAGCAAAATCTCCAAAAAGACCCAATTGCTTTCCATCTGCAAGCCTAAACAGAATCTAAACTTCAGTCAAGATACTGCCAGCAATTAGCAGATCTGCATCATCACAAGCAGCACACCCACCAACCTCAGGAGCAACCTCCCTCTAGTGAGCAGGGAACCAAAACATCAAACGCAACATAGACTCTGCACTTCACGGTCCTCCAGAGGGAACCCTCAGCTTCAGCAAAAAACAAGGTTAACCCCTGCACTCCAAATGGGCCAACAGCCTCATCAATACTTCTCGATATATTACAGTATTGATCAATAAACCAGACCTTCAGGAACTCAAGATTTATTTACAGATTGGTTGTAGACCAAACAAATCAAAACCCCCCAGTAAAACCAAGGAGAGGATCATGGATGAGGTACATCACAAAACAAAACCCACTCCCGAACCAGCAGCTGCAGGTTTTCATCCTTGAGGAAACCGAGTTTTCTTGGGTGCAGAGTTACGCCTCCGGGCCATTCGGTGCCACCCATTTATTGCCTGCTTAGCAAACAACTCATCTTCATTAAGAGCAGGGGGCCCCTGATGGCAGCTGGAATAAGCATTAGAAGTGCCTAGCGTCCTTCCCTGCCCAGCAGCCCCATCCCCAGAGGGTGGCTCTTCTGGAGCACGGGCAGCCTGGGAGCAGCATGGCAGTTGTATATCAAGGCATCGCTGAACTTCCTGCTTGCTCAGGACTTGCTTCATAAATACCACATCAATAAAGGGGCTCCCTGTTGTGCGCTAAAAGTTGATCTGATGAAGGCTTTTGACTCTATCTATTGGGACTTTATTTTGGCCGCCCTTGAGATGATGAATTTCCCCCCCACTCTAATCAGTTGGATAAATCAGTGCATCACTACCACCTCGTTCTCCATTAATTGGAATGGTACTTCGGTGGGTTTCTTCCGTGGAGCCAAGGGCCTTCGGCAGGGAGACCCACTCTCCCCCTACCTCTTTGTGCTTGGGATGGAAGTCCTGAATGGGATCTTGGATAGAATGGGTAGGACTAACCCGGATTTTCAATTCCACTGGAAATGCAAAAACTCCCGTATTGTGATGCTTGGGTTTACTGATGATTTGCTCCTGTTCTCCAAAGCAGACCGCAATTCCGTCCAAGCTATTAAAGGAAGTCTAAACATTTTCAGTCGCCTTTTGGGTCTCACCCCCAACTTGGATAAGAGTGAGATCTATTGCTGTTCTGCCAGTGAAGATACCATCTAGGGCATCCTCGGCATTCTTGGGTTCAAACGTGAGAACCTACCTGTCAGATATCTTGGAGTCCCCCTTCTCACCACGAATCTTACCATCTCGGACTGCAAGCCTCTCCTTGATCGAATTCAATAGAGAACCTCTTCTTGGAAGAATCGCTGGCTCTCTTTTGCTGGGAGACTCCAACTTATCTACTCCATCCTCTCAAATATCCACACTTTCTGGGCCTCCATGTTCATCCTCCCCAAAACCATTCTGAACTGCATTGACAAGATCCTTTGCTCCTTTCTATGGAAAGGATCCTTTGAAGAAAGATGCTCTGCAAAAGTTGCCTGGAAGGATGTATGCACCCCGGAATCGGAAGGAGGATTGGGCCTTAAAAACCTGTGCGCATCCAATAAAGCCCTTTTGGGCCGTCATCTCTGGAGAATCATCTGAAAGGACCCTGATTCCATTTGGGTTTCCTGGACTCATACCCACCACATCAAAGACCATTGTATCTGGACTATAAAAGTTCCTAATTCGGCCACTTGGAGCTAGAAAAAGCTGATGAAGCTCCGAAATGCTCTCCGCCCCATGATCCGATATGTTATTGGAAATGGTGTGGACACTTTCCTCTGGATTGTACAGCTGCTGCTGTACTGTTTGCTCTCACGTGATTTGTACTTCTGCCGAGCCAATGTGTGCTGTCGGTTGTGTGGTTCAGCGGCTGCCTGCTTGCTGATTGCTGCTGCAGTAGTGCACCAACCCAGGGCTAAGTCTTGCTAGTGCTGCTGGATTGCTTTCTGGCTGCTGTGGCGTGAAGCTGTGGGACTTCAGCTGCTGTTTTGATGATGCTGCGTCTGCTGGCCGTTGCATACTGGCTATCTCCTGTTGCTGGCATTTTGGATTTGCCTGGAAATGGCAGTTTATTTTGTCTAGGTATTGCTATTATGTGATACTCTTGTGTTGTATGATTACCAGCAATTTTTTCATTTAGTTGGTATCATCAATTGTATCTAAGTGCTCGGGGCATGCCCTAGCCTTTTGGTTTATCCCCAAGTCGGAAAAACACTTGGTGATAATTTCATATTTGTAAATTTTTCTCCCATAAATCCAAATCACTTACTTACCAAAAAAAAAAGCATGATATTGAGGCAGGCTAATGAAGGTGGAATGGATGAAATTCCTGGTCATTGATCCTGCTGATCTGATGGGTACTCCGGGAAGATGCGGCTACTGCTGATGCTTTGCTGGCGCTGTAATGGTGCGTGCTGCTGTGTGGTGCTGGCCTTTCTTCTGGAATATTGCTACTGATGCTTTGATGATATTCATGTGAGCTTGTGCCTTGCTGTTTCTGCTGCATGGGCAGTTTGCTGATTTTGGAATGCAAGATTGTCCAGTGCTGTTGCTGGGTTAGGTTGCACTACAAGTAAAGTCTCCGCACGATGCGCCTACTCTTTGACGTTTTGTGTGTCTCATTTTATGTAATCTCCGATTACATGTGTTATTTTTAGTCAAACGCTGTCCTCTTAGAGGCTATTTTGGTATTATATGTTGTACCGTTGGCTCGGGGTATGCCCTAGCTTTTTATGTTTTATTTCCAAGTCAAAATACTTGGAGATAAAACATAGTTTTTGTAATTTTTCTCCCTATAATCCAAAATACTTACTTACGAAAAAAAAGGGGCCGCTCTGTGATCGTTTTGACTCGCGAATCAGGTATATCACAGGTCTGTCACTAGATGCAAAGGTAAAAGACATCATCTCTGATGGTAACTGGAGGTAGCCTAACCCTTTTGACATGGAGGTTGCGGATATTGTAGACAGTATGCCGCCCTACACCCCTGACCAGTCCCGCAATGATGAGGTTCGCTGGACTGCGGACCGCTCTGGGATTTTGACTGCTAAATCTGCGTATGGGATCTTTCATGGGGCAAATGAAGCGGTAGTATGGTCTGATCTTCTCTGGGGCCCCATGTTCATCTCGGCCCATGCCTTTATTCTCTGGTTAGCCATTTAAAATAGGCTAAGCACTCTGGACCGGATTAGCAGATTCCTTCACTGCCCAGCGAACTGTGTTCTCTGCTCTAATGGGGTCGAAAGTCATAACCATCTTTTCTTTGACTGCCCCTTCTCCTCGACCGTCTGGCGTCTCATGCGCCAGAAGGCTGGTCTAAATTGGCCTTACCTGGACTGGCATTCAAATATTCTGTGGGCTGCCAGCAGATGGAAAGGTAAAAATCTCAAAGTTTGCTCCTATAGGCTCACCCTCGCGGCCGCTGTTTATTTCCTCTGGAGAGAGAGAAACAATCGAGCCTTTAAGGATTCTGCATGTAGTGAAATCCAGCTGGCTTACCGGATCACAAATGCGATGAGAGGTAAGCTGGAGTCATCCCATATTTCTGATGCCCGTAGCGACAGATCTATTTGGAGCAGATGGAACATCCCACTTGCGGTCTTGAGATCGGGCACAGTCATCTGACCTTGATGTGGAACTGTGGAAAAAAAAAAGCTTTTTCCTCGCTTTGGTTTCTCTGAAATCCGGAGCTCCTTTGCTGGTGCTATTTCCTTCTCTTCTAGGCGGAGTGTCTTGAAGCCGGAGCTTTTTTTTTTGGTAAGTAAGAGTTTTGGATTAATGGGAGAAAAAATTACAATATCTATGTTTTATCTCCAAGTATTATTACTTGGAGTTAAAACACAAAGCGCTAGGGCATGCCCTGAGCAACTGGTACATAAAAAAAAATAGTAAAACAACCACAAAGATAGAAAATGAAATCAGTCAACTATTTCACATGAACAAGTTCGTGGTTAGCTACTCCCAAATCGACAGGGTCGACTCAGCAAAAACAAAACAACAATCTTGTCGTCCATCTCAGATCTTCTTCGGCTCAGGACATCTGGGAATCGGCATCCACTGGGACACAGCAGATCATATCCACTTCACGGCAGGCTAGTCACCCCCATCAGAGTAAGTACATGGCAGCAGAATTCCACTGTCCAGACCACCAAAATATCATGAAAAAACAAACAGATTAGCATCTTCTTTCCGTCGGTGCAAACTCAGAGCTGCCACACCCACACAGAGAGCAGTAACAGCATTGCAAACCAGTTAAAACCACAGAGGTCATAAAAACACTCCGGCAATCACAGGGTTGAGGATCAGCAGCAGCATCCTACTCGGCATAATCGGCTCAGAGTACTGCCAAACAGCAGCAATACAAGATAATCACACGGCAATGGTACCCATGAGATCAATCAGATGCGACACAATCTGAGGCAACACATCATTCAGCATTGAACATCAACTGAAATAGCCATCAGCCAATAATCCAATAAGCCAACAGCAACAAGCGCCATCATGAGTGGCTAACACCAGCTTGCCATCAAAAAGGCTCTGCAGCACATACATCAGCATGGAGTGGGCATTTCCACACCCAGCAAAGGCATTAACAAAAGGGAGTTAACATAAAATGAGATATCCCAGATATTTCCTACGGTTAACAGCAAGAGCGCCGAAGCGGAGTTCGGCCTGGTGGTTAGTAACGCTCACGCCTTCCCTCTCCACCCGGGTTCGAATCTCCGCGGAAGCACCCGTGGTACTGAGCCTCCCTAAAAAATCCTTCGGGATTTCAGGGGTATGGGGCCGCCAAGCGGTGGGGCTAGTCACGTAAAAAAGCTTACCCTTACCACAGAGATGCCGAAGCGGAGTTCGGCCTGGTGGTTAGTAACGCTCACGCCTTCCCTCTCCACCCGGGTTCGAATCTCCGCGGAAGCACCTGTGGTACTGAGCCTCCCTAAAAAATCCTTCGGGATTTCTGGGGTATGGGGCCACGAAGCAGTGGGGCCAGTCACGTAAAAAAGCTTACCCTTACCACAGTTTTATACTTACCAAAAAAAAAGTTAATAGCAAGAGCAGTAACAACCAGAATCCTGGCCAACTGCAACAGGGGCGACAGGGTCCACCAGGAGCATCTGTTCAACAGCAAAGACTAGTTCAAAACTGCACGGCAATGCCACCTTCAGGAGCTACTGCTCACAAGCGCAAGTTTACAGCATACAAATTCCATCAGAAAAGGAACACCCACTAATTCAGCCAAACAGGAGAAAACAGACGCCACACCCTAGCATCAATTTGAGCAAACAATAGCAGACACCTGCTGCTGTCATCCAGACAGCGCCAGTTGTTGATGCCCAACAAACAGAATACAACAGCCAATGTCGCCTAAACAAGATCCCAGCTAATGAGCATCAAGCAAGGAATAAAGGCAACAATTGCATTTTGGTTCCAGCCTCCAGATTGCCTTGAGCACGCCAAGGATGATGGTACAGAACCAGAGTCATCAGTCAAGAAGGAAAGAATGCCCTTCGAGTAGAGCAGCCGGCACAGTATCAGCAAGAAATCTGACAGCAGAACATTCAGCAGACTAGAGGAGCCAAGAGAGATCTTGGAGAAGCCATGGACAACAGCTCAATCAATCGGAAGGAACCCGGTCCAATTGCCTAGCCTAAATCAGCAATTATTTTCAGCCGGTAAGCAAACATCAAAGGGCCAAGCAAACATCTGAACAAATTGCTTTTTTGGGATCTCCGGATTCCGGACCCAAAAAAAAAATATGGACATTGTCATGTCGTTCCGGAGTGCTTTTCCCCTTTCCGGTGTGTTTTTCCTTATTTCCTCGATTGGAGTGTCTCTGGCCCTCTCCATGTTGGACGAAATGACGTCTTTCTCTTGGTCGGTTTTCCTCTCTATGGACGGAGCACCTCTTCGTCGCGCCTCCGAAAAAAAAAAAAACCTTTTGACAATGTCTTGTCGTACTTCCGGAGTGCCCCATTCTGGAGTGTTTTGTTGTTGTTTCCTCGAACGGAGCACTTTTGTTCTCCTCAATCCTGGATGAAGTGATGCCTATCTTGGCTCTTAAGGACTCCGATTTTCGGAGTGCTTTTGTGCACTCTGGATTTCGGAGCGTTTTTTTTTCGCTTCTTTTGCCGGAGCTTATGAGAACTCTGGAATCCAGAGTTCTTTTGCTCGCTTCTATGGCAATCCAGAATCCGGAGCGGTTCTTTTGTTCGTTTTTTGATGGAGTGTCCTTTGACCTGTAGCTTCGTTGACTGAATCCGGAGCTGGCTTCTCACTCGGGTCGATGTGGCTTGAGTTCATAAAAAAAAAAATTGAAATATCCTGGCTTTTGATTCCAGAGTGCTTTTTGTGCACTCCGGAATCCGGAGTGTTCTTTTCTTTTGTTTCGCTTCTTTTGCCAGAGCTTTTGAGAACTCCGGAATCCGGAGTGCTTTTTCTCTGGCAATGCGGAATCCGGAGTGGTTCTTTGCTCATTTTTTTGTTGGAGTGTCCTTTGAGCCTGTAGCTTCGTTGTCTGAATCCGAAGCTGATTCTCTATAAGGACGGAGTGGATTTAGTTCAAAAAAAAAACCCTTGAATTATTTGTCATGGCTGGTTCCTTTGCCTCATTTTGGACGGAGCGTCTCTGTTGTAACTCACGGTGTGAATATTCTGGAGAGCTTCTTTTGACTTCTTGGTCAAGGTGTTGGATTCTCACTAGAACGGTGTGCTCTTGTCAACTTGGACGAAATGTTTTTTTATCTTGGACGGATTGTTATTGATTATGCCTCTGGTGTGCATGTGCTTCCTTTAGCTGGAATACTCTTCTCTCCTTGGACAGAGTGCCTCAGCCGGAGTGAATTTCTGCTCTTTGGATGGAGTCCTCAGCCGGAGTGAATTTCTGCTCTATGGACGGAGTGACTTCTCGTTGAATTCGAAGAGGGTGTTTTTTTCCAGAGTGTACTCTTGTCTCCTAGGACGGATTGGAATGGCAGCTCCGGAACAAACGTTCTGCTTAATTGGACGAAGTGTGCTGGTTCGTCTTGCTTTTCCCGGAGTGTTTTGCAGTCTCCGTGGACGGAGGGGTTTAGAGTTCTTTTTCATTCACAGTCTGTAATTTACTAAATGACTTGTGTCATGTGTGTAGGGGTTTCCCTAATTTCTATGCTTCTTTTCCAAGTTGGCAAAACATTTGGTAAAAATCATACTCCATTGTACATTTTAATTTAATTTTAATACAATTAATTACTTACCAAAAAAACAAAGATCATATGGATTTGTCCATACCCATTGGTTGTTTCTGAGAATCGTATGAACTTTAGCATCCCATGGCAGCTCTGAGACCAAACGAGTACGATCAGAACTTACCATACTCAGTGGCCCCATCGGGTGCCAATTATCATGCCACAAAAAAGTATCAGACCCGTCACCAATGGTATGGATGGAGTGAGAGCGCATGAATGGGCGAAGTTTCATAATCTTCCTTCAACTCCACGGTGTTGACTCCGGGACTTTAATAGTCCAAATGCAGCGGTCTCTTATCCTGTTTAAGAGATAAGCTGAAGGTATGTGTGTGTATGGCTATTTCAGCTATTTCAGCTGAAGGTGGTTCTTTGCACCAATTTGAATCTAATGTGTTTTGGCCTGCTGCAACGGTCTCTGCTGTTGCTTTGCTGTGGCTGTATGGGATTGTGGGACTGAAGGAAGTTCGGTTGATGCAATTCTATGGCAACGGTGAATAGC
>JAODPA010067157.1:0-10669 GCA_025585075.1 Nepenthes mirabilis
AATATTAATTGATGTATTATTTAAGACGCGTTTCTGCAATCCATATCAAACTAAACAAATCGAGGAAATCAAGGAAACGGCGCGATTAGCATTGACCCATTTCCCTTCAGTTGTAACCCTAGTTCTATCGTCCTCTACTCGATGGCGGTCTGCTGATGCTAGGTATTCGATTTCTCTGGAATCCGTTAAATCCTTCCTCTCGCTCTCCGGTTTCCCGCGGGCTTCCTGGCAACAGTGTCCGAAGACTCGAGTCGGAGGGTTTCTCGCGTTTTGGATTCATCTATTGATCGATTGAAGGAATCTGGTTTTTCCTTCACACCGGCTGTCGATCGGTTTGAGAAGTTTCTTGTGTTGGCAATTTCGTGGTTCCGGCATCTCTGAGGTTTTCCGTGTCGTTAACTATCTGATTGGGGCTGTCGCTCGAAGAGATTCGTTGATTTTGGTTTCGATCTGTGAGATCTATTCGAAGCTGCGTCAAATTCACGTTTTATTTGAGGAGATTTTTGGATTTTTGCTTCCGGTGCTGTGGATATCCATGGACGTCTCCGAATCTACTGGCTTAGTGGAAATTGAAGGATTTGCAGTTAAGGAATGCTAGGGGAGGTGTCGAAGACGAAAAAAGAGATAAATTTTTGTACTTCCATTTATGTTTTGGCTTGAGCTCGATTACGGGCCTCTATTTTATTCAACGGCGTCCGACTGCAGTTCGGATTATTATCGTTACTGTTCCTAGCGTCAGGATTTGTTCTCTTTGTTGGATTTTTTTTTCTTTTTTTTTGGGAAAAAAAGGAAGCAAATTATGGCTGTATACTACAAGTTTAAGAGTGCAAAAGATTACGACTCAATTCCTATTGACGGCCATTTTATTTCGGTTGCTAATTTAAAGGAAAGAATTTTCGAAACAAAGCATTTGGGCAGGGGTACAGATTTTGATCTGGTCGTAACGAACGCTCAAACTAACGAAGGTTGGTCATTTTCTAGATAAATGAACTGCTTTTGACAATTTTAATACAAGCTTAATGTGAATCAAATATACATCTTGCTTTTTTAACCAAATATACAATCAATTTATTGATATATTGGATTGATCAGTGTGGAACATGCTTTCTTTGTTTTGTGTTCTGCAATTTTCTGAATTGGAAATAATACAAACGGGAGGCTGCAACTTCTAATATTCTCCTGCCTGAAGGAATTCATCCAGTTTGATGCAAAATTCCTGGCTATCAAATGGGCAAGAAAGTTTTAAGTTTTGCCAGAGTTGGTAGCACTTTGTTGCGCAATAATTATGTTGCTCTGTTCTAAAAACCAAAAAAAGGGGCGGGAATAGTTCCTGAATTTGGGTTATGAACGTTGGATATATGGCTGACAGAGTGGTTTTGTAAGCTGAAGCACGTTTGGGATATCCAGCAGTCGAGTGAAGGATTTTAAAATTCTGGTGTAAGTTGCTATTGAAATTGGGCCTTTGTAGCAAGATGGTTCAGCGTTGGGTTTTGCACTGAGGAGTTAAGCAGCTTAAGCTAACCTTGTGACCCTATAAATAATCCATGTGGATGCTTATCAATCTGCACAATTACTTGTGTTCGGTTACTAGTTTCATTTTTTTCTCTAGCTCTTTATAGATTGTTTTGTCATGCAATTTCAGAGTACCTTGATGAAGCTATGTTGATTCCAAAAAACACATCTGTTTTAATCCGTCGCATTCCAGGACGTCCTCGCATGCCAATTGTCACCCAACCAGACGAGTACTATCTCAAACCCTTTTACTTTTGACATTTCGGCTGTTTGTAGCTATAATTATATCATCAGGTTGGGTCCTTTGGTCACTTAAATTGTGTTTTTGAGTTTCTTTCCTGCTAACTAAACAATGATGGCGGCGAGGTGGCATATCCGTTGCTTTATTCACTTGTGGACGAATTTCTTGAGTTATGTTGAGTTAGGAGATGTTCATTTCTCCCACAGGCCAAAGGTGGAAAAGCCTGACGATGATGGACCCTTGAAAAGCAACTTCACGGCTGCTGATTCTTCGGTATTGAAAGATGTAAGGGCCTTTGTTACTTTAATATGTATGTGTCCTCAGGCTTTTTAATGCAAATAGAGACTCATGGGATTGTAATTTTCAGTTTGAAACTTCAGAGTGGGATGATGAATTTGGGCATGATCTATATGCAACCATTCCTGAAGTGACTCCTGTTCAATCAGGCAGTCTGATTCTTGATGCACCTCCTCCTAGTAAAGCTGATGAGGACAGCAAAATCAAGGCCTTAATTGAAACTCCAGCTTTGGACTGGCAGTTGTGAGATGTTACTAATTTTGTTGCTGCTCATGTTCCATGATGTTTATTTTCTAATCATCTTGATCATAGAAGAAATTTAGAATACTAATTTCTGTTGTTTGACCATTTTATGCAATCTGCAGTCAAGCTTCTGATGGCTTTGGGCCCGGTAGAGGTTTTGTGAGGGGCGGAAGGCTGATGGGAGGGCGTGGTTTTGGTATTTCTCTTATACATTAGCTATTTCTGTATTTTAGGGATGATTGCTTCCTTTTCCCCTTTTGTGAACATAACTGTTATGATAATAAGTTGGGTGCTCTTTTGTTTTGTTGGTTTGGATGTTTAAAATTTGGATGTTAATCTAAGCTATTCTTATAAATTACTCCCTCTATATACCATTAATCACTTTCTTCCCTTTTAGACCATACCAAACTGAGTATCCAGTTTCCTGAAATAAACAACTGTCAAATTCATCTTTCCCATTTTGCCATTGCATAATCATTACTTGTTTAATTATTAAACCTAATTTTGAACATCTGAATCCAGATGTAAGGGGAAAGTTTCAATTACATTTTGATTTATTATCATCGTACATTCTACAGTTTGTTATCCCTCTTTATCCGGTGGAGGTCTTGACTTCAAGTACCCCTTTTCTTTGTACTGATTATCTTGGGTAAATGAGTAATTCATTAAATATCTGTACATATGATTCAGGTCGAGTTGGTTTGGAACGGAAAACACCTCCTCCGGGCTATGTTTGCCACAGGTGTAAGATTCCTGGTAAGTCATGCCTGTTGTTACTTGCTATGCTCAGTGTGGAATGTTTGATTGTATATGTGCTGAGCACGAGAGAATATGCTTATTACAGGGCACTTTATTCAGCACTGCCCAACAAATGGAGATCCAAATTTTGACATTAAAAAAGTAAAACCTCCTACTGGTATCCCGAAGTCTATGCTAATGGCAAACCCTGATGGTTCTTATGCATTGCCAAGTGGTGCAGCTGCTGTTTTGAAGCCAAATGAGTATGTTTTATCCTGTTATTAGTTGAACATGTTTTCCGTACACTTGTTCCTAGGAATCCTATAATGTGATAAAGATTACATAGCAATTTAATCATGCAGGGCTGCTTTCGAGAAAGAAATTGAAGGGCTTCCGTCTACGCGCTCTGTGGGAGATCTTCCTCCAGAGCTTCACTGCCCATTGTGCAAAGAAGTGATGAAGGACGCCGTATTAACCAGCAAGTGTTGTTTCAAGAGTTTCTGTGATAAATGTGAGCTGAGTGCAAATTATATTAAATGGTTTTTGTTTGGATTATCCTTTGCAAGAATTCGATATTAGGAGTAATATTAACATGAAATAGATTATATACCAAAGTCTTATTGTAATGTGGATAGCTTTCCTCCCTCAGCACTTGTAAGGCCCTTCATTTTCTTCAGTATTAGCAGTCTTTTCCTGTTTTATTATTTTTCATACTCTACAATATTTGATGAAAATCCTCATTACAAAGAGTGAAACAAACTGTGTCATGACTTGGGTGGTGAACTATGATGCAGGATTATTACTATATGAATCTGTAGAATAATTTAAGAAAAACTAAGGGGGTGTTTTTCCATGAAGATTGTATATCGAGTCATCAACAAAATGCTAATAGATAGTATTCTAATGTCTGATGAGAAGAATCATACCACTTGCCTTTTGATTTAGGGGCACCTGTTAAGATCATGGGTTTATGGTCAAGTCATATAAGAAATACGGAAACTTTTCCTGGGGTTAAAGTGTTGGTGTGCAATTTTTTTCATTTGGACACATTTGTCCAATTTTTTTTTTTTTAAATTTCCGATATGCTGCCACACTTGCCCAAATTAAAAAAAAAAATTAATTTCCGACATGTTTGGATGCACTGGAGACACGTTCGGACACGTTTGGGGCACATTATGGACATATTTTTATTTGAAATTTTTGCTTATATCTTGTATATTTTGGAAAATACAAAGTGTAAAGTAGTAAAGTTAAAATGTAGATATTGATTGATATATAAAAATTTTTCTCTATTAAGTTTTGCCTTAATTTGTTAAGTTATGCAAATATTATTGTTCTACTATAATGTGTTGAAAATATTATATTATAACTCATTTATGTTGGTTTAATTGTATATTTCCCATGAAATTTATTTTGGTGAAATAATAAGAAATATGCATATTGATTACAAATTTAGTATAAAATAGTATTTCTTAATAATTAAAAAAATAATAAACTATGATTGTAGTGAACATGTCCTTAGAGTGTCGTACCTTCGTTTCTAGAAAAATAGCGTGGTAGCATGTCAATATTGTGTCACATTTGTGTCCCATATTGGTATCCATGCTATGCTGTTATGTTGTCTGATTAATGTTCAATAGTGCGATCTGCAGTTTCACCATTGCTTAGATTCAGAGGATCTCATAGATGTGTTTTTTCTTTTGTTTACCTTCAGCTGCGTACTGAGGGAGAAATTTTTGTAGTGGTATTTGATGGTTACCAGATTTGTGAGCACTAACTTGTAACGTTTGGCTCAGGTATCAGGGATTACATTATCTCAAAGTCAATGTGTGTTTGTGGGGCCAGAGATATACTTGCTGATGATCTTCTGCCCAATAAGACACTTAGGGAAACAATCAGTCGCATCCTAGAATCTAACAACAGTAGTGCAGAAAATGCTGGAAGTGTTCTTCAAGTTCAAGGTGATAAATTGATTACACTACAATATTTTGTCTTCAAGAATTACTACCATGAATGGAAATATTGGTGTCGGTTGTGGCTGCATCAGTCTAAGATATATCGGACAATAGAAATTAAAATTTTGAACCTATAAGTTGATGGGTCTGTATTGGTTGATATATTGTAATATATCACTGACGCGGAAACATTTTTTAATATTGTCGCGGCATCGAGAAATATTAGTGTTAGTGTGGCCCGATACTAATTCATATTGGCCAATATTTACATTAGTGATCACCATTGGTATGGCCCGATATTGATTCATATCAACTGATATTTACATTAGTGATTACCACAATGGCATAACATTGTTTTTGATTATTTAGACATGGAATCTGCACGCATCCAGCCTAAGAATCCTTCGCCCACTCAATCTGCTGCCTCAAAGGGGGAGCAAATGCTGCCACCTCATGTAGAGGAAACTCTTAAACCGACTGAGACTGCCATCGTGGAAAGGCCTGTTGATCCTCCACAACAGCCTCCGCTGTTGCAGACCTCAGAGAAGTTGAAGAATGCAAAAATTCCAGATATTTCTGAAGCTACACGTGAATCAGTGAGCGTGAAGGAACCTGTATCTCAAGGGAGTGCTCCACTGGCTGAGCAAGAAGTGGAGCAGAAGTGGGCTGCTGGTGACGCAGGTAAATGACCCAAATTCAAGACCACTATTGTATTTTTCCTTTCATTTGTACAATTACTTGTTTGGTTGGATATGCTTTATTATGTACTTTTAAGGTCTATAAATGGAATACTCTAGACTGTATTTTTTTATGTTTTATTTGTTTGCTGGATGTCTCTTGATGAGCATAATGGCAAGAGAGGATTCATCTTATGATCCCACATAGTGGGACTTAAAGGCTTTGTTATGATTCTAGTATTTTCTACTTTAGTGAGTAGAATGTGATAGTAACTAATTGCAATTTTGTTCCTTTCTTACAGGAAAGAAGAAAAGGAAGAAAACCCGCTTGCCCATAAATGGTGTGCTTGCTTATCTTCCTTAGTTAATAATTGTGTATAATACATGATGTGCGCTTCTTATAAAGGAAGAACTTTGACACAATGATTTTTCTATTATTACTTGAAAGTCATGGGTTTAAAATACAAGTTAAAGGCTGTGTCCATGTGATGCTCTCTATGCCACAAAATGTGGCTATGGAGTACACTGGGCAGCCTTTTTTTATACATGATGCGCGCTTATTTTATTTATTATTTTTTGACATCCTCTGGATGACCTTCAGCTGCAGAAATGCAATGGAGAACTCCACATGATTTTGCAGCAGAGAACTATATGACGCCTATGGGTCTATCTGCATACAATCCATACTGGCCGGTCATGCAGCCGGCAATGGATGCTTATATAGCCCCTTTTCCTGCCCCCATGCCTTATAATATGGGCTACGGCGTTGGTCCCATGGATCCCTTTGGGCCTGTTCTTCCACCCGATCCCTTTGGAGCGCAGGGCTTTATGTTTCCTATGGTTCAACCCCCGAGGTATATTGTGGTTTTAACACAGCATGTCTGACTGATTTACCTTGATAAGCTAAGGATTCTCTTGCATTATGATTGTGATTTTCCTTAAGGGATTATCAAAGGACACTTGTTTGATTATTGAAGAGATGGTGGAATATTCCTCTTCTTATGGTTCAATAAAAAACTAACCATCTCTTCCTTCCCCACTTGCTTCATTTTTCTGCATGCTTCTGAGTATGAATGCAATGAATGAGACTTTTGACCCGCGATTTATTGGTTGCTGTGGGTCATTCTCTGGTCTTTATTCTTGTTATTTGATGTTTAATTTTCCTAATGATGGTATATGTTGTGACCATAGATGAAAATATTGATATTGTTATCGGTTGTAGTTATATTGATATCGGTCATATTGGATAATATGTATCTGTATCAAATATATTTAAATAAAAATTTTTTTAAAAATAATAAATTGATTGGGCTGTATCAGCCAATATATCTATTGTGTTGGCCAATATTGTTATAAGAATGGGAAATATTAGTATCAAGGGGCCCAATACATATCAATATTAATTGATATTTTCATCAATGGTTGTGACACAGTCTTGTATTTTTAGGAGGCTTTTATTTGTTTAGTTTGGAATGAGCTATGGTTGTATGGTATGCTTGGGAATTTGTATATAATGCTTCCTCCATTTTACACTATTTTGCAGCTATAAGTCAATTTGATGGATGTTGAATTAGCTGCCTGAAAAATAATGCAGCTTTCTTTGTGAGTTTAAACTGTACAATCTCTTTCCTTTTGTCCAGGGATCTTGCGGAGCTTGGTATGGGCTTTAACGCTAGACCTCCACTAATGACCCGAGAGGAATTTGAGGCTCGTAAGGCTGACCTAAAAAGGAAGCGTGAGATTGAAAGACGTGGTGAAAGGTATGTCCGGTTTTATTTATGTCTATCTTGGTTATTTTTGTGATCATCGAGTAAACCGGGGGTTTTTGAAAGGCTGGTTGTTTGGAAGAGGTGGTTCGACCTGCTGCCTTCTTGTGAAAGCTAACAAATCTTCATCTTGATATTTGAAACAACCATCTTTGTTGTTTAACTGCTTTCAGATTGTAATAATTTTACTTCACAACCATGGATGAAAATATCACTATTAGTATCTATTGTGTGGCTGCATTGGTATCGGTATTGATCGTGGCTATATTGGTATTGAATGATAAGTATTTGTATCGAATATATTAGAAGAAAAATGTTTTTAAAAATTATAAGTTGATAAAGTCATATTAGTCTATATATCGGCCAAATATCGGGTATATCAACCGATATTTGGAATATTAGTTGATATATTATGATGTATTGTTTATATAGCAATGCATCATGATATTGTCATGATATTAGCAAATATCAGTACCCTGGGGCACTTAAGAGTTGTGTTAGCTCGTGCAATTGTATAGAGTGTGCCTCTGTTTCGAGTAATATTATTTTTTGTCTATAAAGTTAGAAATGTTTATGGGATACTTTTTAGACTCTCTCAGATGATGTGATATTTCTTCAATCCTTTGATTTATTTATTCGTAAGTGGATCCATGTAAGAATAAATTGATAGATGAAATGTCACCTCAAACTAATTGTCTTGAGGGTGGTCCTGTAGCACTTCTCATGAAGTCATTACGCTGCATTTGTTTTGTGCTCAAAGTGGTTTGTTCTTTGTGCCTCTTGTTGCTGCAGGGAGATCTCAAAAGATAACGATCACCTCAGAGAATCGGTCAGTACCGGTGGCAATATCACATCCTTTAAATCAAAATCTGTATGTTATTTTGTTGTCCAAACCTTTAACCCCCTTCAGTTTCTTTTTTGTACTGCCGGAGGTGATGCTTGTGGTTGCATGCGGCCATTTTTCCCAGGGAACATACCATTTCATTGGTTTCCACTGACATATAGAAAAGGCCAAAAATGTGTTGTGGCTGCAGATAGGATCTTAGGATCAGCCAATTTTTGAAGCTTTTCACCCACCACTCCATCTTATGGCAGAGAATGAAAGGCAACCGATCCCAAAAATCGGGATTCATGGTTAATCCTGTGTGTTTTCTGCCATAGTACGTGGGAGAGCTGTTATGGTCCTTCTGGGTGGATGGGCTCCATTGTGATCTCCACCATTCAATTTTTTAACTTTTAAATCTTGGTCATTAAGTGAATTTGAGTGGCTATACATCATGAGGACCATAACAACACTTTGCAGAAGGGTGTTAGTGGAAAGCGAAACTACTTTCAACATCCTAACAGGTTTTGGGGACCTTCTTACCCTTATTCGTTTCCGTAGGGTATCCTCACAATAGCTTTTGGCCCTTTTGTCCTGATCTACACACCTCACATCCTCCTGTGAGACTTTGGTCGGCCAACTAATTTATATGATGAAACTTGGCCCCATTATTAAGTGTCCTGTCAGAGTCCATTCATTCATTTTTTTGTCTGTCTCTCCCACTTCTAACAGTGAGGATATTATCCTATCAACTTACATAACTAAGATTATGATTATTTAGTAAATATATGTGAATTTATATTTTAGTTTTAGTCATTTAAATTATTAGGATAAAATTATTGCTGCTTGGGGCATGAAAGGATGTTGAAGTAGGGCCCTAGCAAGCCTAATGGGGGATGTCACATCCTTCAGCAAAAGCTTTTCTGGCATGTTGGAGTTATTGATATTGCATTGTTTACTTGTGAAAGTTGCATTTAGAATAGCTTAGTGTCATGGTGTCCAACGCATGGTTCACACTCCAATGTTGAAGATGCAAGAGAGGCTCTAGGTGATCATTGTTCCTCCGGTGCTCTAAGGGTTTGTTTGAATTTAAAAAAAATTCAAAGACTAAAAATTAGAACTATAGGAATTTTTTTTTTTAATGTTTGGATTGTATAAAAAATTATAAAAAAATATAATTAAAAAATGTGCAGTAGAATATTTATGTTTGAAAAAATTAATTTTTAATTTTATTTTTTTCTCATTAATTTTCTCAAATTTTCACATATTAATTTCCTAAAATAAATGCTAATATTACTGAGTGTTTTCCTTTTTTTTTTTGGATTAATTTTGTTCCGCTTGGATGTACTGTTCAGAAGGCAGCCGTTAGAGGTGCAAGCCAAGAACGCAACGACCAAGATCTGGATCGGAGCCGTCTCCGCGACGATCATCATCACCACCTTGAACACCGCAGCAGCCTCAGGCCGGAGTCCTCCCGCGACTCGGACTTCCCCAGGCCGTCGTCGAAGAGGAAAGCCGACCATCTCCATCATGACGAGGATTACGACTATGACAACCGGGATCGGGATCGGGATAGGGATCGTGAACGGGACCGCCATGGCCATCACCACCACCAGCGGTCGGGTGCCGGCTCAAAAACCTCCTCCACTGCCTCGGAACCCCCAGCGCCACCGTCGAAGTCGACGTCTGTGGCTGCCGTCGCCGCAGGGACGGAGGCGGCGGACCGTAAACAGAAAGCGAGCGTCTTCTCTCGTATCAGCTTCCCGGACGAGGAGCAAAGCAAAAAGCGGAAGGCCCCTTCCTCCTCTTCCGCTGAACCGAAGCCGGTAATCAAGGACCGTGAGACTGGCGGAGGGTCGGCCTCAGGCGGTCATCATCGCAGGACGAGCGCGCCTTCGTCCGGCGTCAGGAAGAACGGATACTCGGAGGAATACGGTAAAGCGAAGAGTACGGAGGATTACGAATCGAGTGACGATGATAGGCATTTCAAGAGGAAGCCCTCGAGGTACGAGCCGTCTCCGCCGAAGCACTTGGATGAGTGGGAGGAAGAGGAGGTTAGGCATTCGAGGGGATCGAGGGAGAGGGACCGAGAGAGATTGAGACGGCCATAACAACAGCCAGAGAGGTTTCCTCCCTCCTCCACCCAGCCCCCCACATTCCCCTTCTTTTTTTTTTTTTTTTCGGCGGCGGCGTTGCCGGTGGCGATTTTACTGCCGCATAAATGCCACGCATATGAGGTGCTTATTGCTGTAATTTTCCCTGCTATTTGCTGGTTGCAACATTACAAGAACACTCTCCTTCAATGAAATTAAATTGCATCTTATGATATTTTCCTTATGATTTGGAGTTAATTCTTCCTCTGTTATAATTCATAAGAGTAGAATTCCCTTTTAGCCATTTGGGTAACATATATCGTA
>JAODPA010067158.1:0-33555 GCA_025585075.1 Nepenthes mirabilis
TTATATCAATATATCTATATAAAAATAAACATAAAACATACATTAAGCCATAAATTTTCATATATATATACTGAGTTGTGGTCATTACATTTGGATTTATTATTAGATATTTTCGCCAACTTCTGACAGAGAGATATTTGTTATTGGAAATCCCTTTTCGTTAGTAGAAAATATTTGGACATAGTGACCCTTCGCATTTGAATGATTTATTAAAATTTTTAATATATTTAAACACCATCATATATTTGACAACTTGAAAAATTACTACACCCAAAACTACTAATGACAAAATATAGTGAACCTTACATATGGGAGACATAATATATAGATAGCCTTACCTGCATTTGATTTGACCTAAGGTTATCGAATTAGAAGTAATTATTTTCTCAAGTTAGTCTTTAAATAATCGAAACTCAAATTTGATACATATTTTGTATTTCTGCATAAATTTGGATATTTGGACTAAGATTATAAACTTGAATTTGAGATTCGACAGTTTTGTCCACGAATGTATTTTGGTATGTTTCGTACATTAATTTTAAATATATTTTTTAATCCAAACCTTTAGGCTATTTGTCATGATACTACTTTTACTTCTCTGTGTGTGTGTGTGTGTGTATGTGTACTCATATATAATATTTGTTGAATTCTAAACTCATATTTTATATTTTGTCCATTCAAAATAGAGAATTAGACAATATTGTAGAAGCAGGATCAAGATTCCGCACGGCTTCGCAATCTCCGATGATATCATATTTATTTAGATAAATGGTATTTATTGTATATCGATTTATGGATAATTTTGTTTGGACTATTATTAAGATTTTAAAGTCGACCGAATGTAGACCTTTGGGCTATATATTGAGATTTGTTGGATTCATTTTATTATATAGATAAATTGTTGCCGTTATTTAGTTATCTCCTTTACAATTGTTTGGAGCAAGTCGTATTTATATTGTTCAAACGGTTATCCAATAAAATCCTGTGATGAGTTTTGAATCGGTTTATATTATTTATTATTGGATGATGAAACATTTTGGTCTATCGATTTTAACACACTTGGTTTAAAATTTATGTCTATTAATTAAAAATTAATCATTTATTAATTTAACCTACTTGGTCTAGATTTGTGACGGCCCTCCTCATCCATATACAAGAAACATCAACTCCAAATTCTTCAAGGAAAAAAAAAAAAGTTTCTCTATCTTCTTTTTGGTGTATTTATGCTATGATATTATGGGAGGTTCTATAGAAAAACATTCCACAGCTAGGAATAAAGAAGTGGTACTTCAGAAACATGTGAAACAAATTGGTACAATGTTAATTCCAAAATAACGAGCTATGCCGCAATATGTTTGATTTTTGCTGTAAATTAGTTTATAATTCTAACAATTAGCATAACTAACCCCACTTAATAGGATTTAAGACTTAATTATCATCATTGTTGATCTTAAGCCTTGGCCTCCGAGTAGCCACCATGAGTATCCTTTCATATTAATCTTTTACTCAACAAAAGAAAGAACAGAAGAGGCAATATGTTCAACAAACTAGGTGGTGAAACTTCTCTGAATTCATACAATATAGCTTTTATATAAGACATAAAGCCAATGTTGCAGTATAAATTGCAGCACTTTTGCCTGGATTTTCCAGGGACTGAGATCTATTGCACACTGTTCAATCAATTATGGATACCTAGACTTTGTTTATGTCCATAATGAAGGGTACATTGCCCCTATTTCCAAATATATCCCCTTGAATCCAATAGCTCGAACTTTAAGGGGTACCATACTATCTAATAAGGCGAAGTAATGGTTGATGAAGGGAAACAGACCTTTAATTATGGGGATTTCTATCTCAAAGTATTCTTTGCATCCTTTGTAAGCAATAATCTCACCCCTTTGACAAGTTCTTCCTTGACCATGAACAGAATTGCAGCAGCAAGAACACTCTGAACAATTTTTGTGCTCATCCCTTTATAAAATCCCGACAAACCCTCATAGCGGATCATCTTCATGATAGCGTCAGATGTACCTATATGTATTAATATCAATGAAATGCATGAAAAGTCAAAAACAGACCGCAAATGCATGGCCACAGGCTCTTTTGGACCTAGGAATTCTCCCAATGGGCTTAGTCACAACTCACGATATAAAATAAAGGGGCAAAATAAGACTTAGGAAACACAAGATAATAATAATAATAATTACAACAATAAAGGGGTGTTTGGCACACGAATGTGGTTAACACTTAAAATGTAGGTTGAAGAAAGTGCCAATTAAAAATGATGACTTGATTAAGGTAGAAGGCAAGAGGGAAATGTAGGCCTTACAAAACTTGAAATGATACAATAAGAAGTTAGAAAGGTGTTGCACAAACCGAGCATAATGACAAAAGAGAATTTATGACGTTGTTATAATTGTGCGTAGTTAGCCTCCTACACGCCACAATTATAGTACTTTTCAAGTAGGGCCAATTGACTTCATTACTCTGCAGTGGATCTATCCGTGACCATAATGTAAATTACTAAAGCGTAATACAAATAGAAGAAAACAAATTTGCTTATTTTTCTTCTTTGTTAATTAAAATATGAATGTTTATTTGTTTCTTTTCAATTGACAATCAAGTGAAATTCTTAGCCTACACCATGCCATTGATATCTCCAAGCGCTCGTTGCCTATGTCTGCGTCTCAATAGAACAAAAAATAGCCCATTTCATGTTCCATTTTCTCCTATTAACGCGATCTCACTTTCTAATAACCAAGTTAAAGCCTTGCTACAAAAAATCAAAGGACAAAATAAATAAAAATTAATCAGCTGGGGGTCAAAATATTTTGTGCCATGAAAAAAAAATTGACTTAACCGTCACAATTAAAAGGCAACCGTCGTCATCAGTAAAAATCATCTGTTGTCGTCCCCCCAAAAAAGAAATCCTAAATTATGTATTTTAGCTGGATTATTTTTTTGATCCTTTATTTCGAATGGTTGTTTTTCAGAACTACAAATACTAGAAACTCGGAGAGGCTAACTACTGACAGGAATGAAGCGGATGAAAAGGGGAAGAGCAAGAGTGGAGTTTGTTCATTATATAAACTCAAACCTCTGTAATGGCGCCTGTTGTCTGCACTGATCACTTGTTTTGATTGAAGCCTAGACTGTCAAGGTCAAGAAGTTAAAATAAATGAGTGAGTAAATATATGCATCCAACGATGAATTAGTTTTTGAATACTTAAACAAAGTTGTTATTGTTCTGTATTGTGCATACATTGAGGTCAACATCCTTATCATCTATTCTATTACAGAAAAGAAAAAGTTCTTATTGTATTCCTTATCAAACATAGTGAACTTCTTGACCTCTTAATTAAGAAAGGTAAATTCCTTATTCTATTCCACAACTGGAATAACAGACTTGTTAAAACTATTTTCCACTCGGAGAAGAGGCTAGTTCTTTCTGTCTTGCTACTGTCCCTTACTAGAGGGGCAGTCGCTGCACTTAAAGTTGTTTAAGCCTTTATAGTAAACTTCTTGTTGTTAAGGTATTTTTTCTCTTTATTACCCTTCTGGGGACGAGTCTTTTTCAGTTTCATCAGTTTTTGTATTTCCGTAAGTGATTGTCAGAGAATACTTGTTAAGGAGGCTGGAAAAGCTAATAGAATACTGGAATTCTGCGCCCAAACTCCGATGTGGACTAGTAATAATGTAAGTTAATCTATATTGAGATTCAATCACTTCCGTCATATGCACAAAATAAATGTAGTGACAAATTTCTACCTAATAAGTTCTCACATGATTGCCCACGATTTGAGATGATTCACAGCTTATATGAAGGAAACAATGAAGATCAATTTGACTTATTTATGAACATCACAGCATTCACCAGAAATCACTTCTAGTCGCTAACCAGTTGATGGAATCATATAGAAGCTTCTAATTATGGTTCTGGAGCATGAGTGTCTCACCTTCACAACTAGAAGAGGATATGTTACCACAGTTGCACCAAGCTTTGCGAGAGCTCCAAGAAGAAATATCTACCAAAATTTGAAGAAGCTACTTAAACTCAGGTAGAGACAGGCAGAAAAAAGTTTACAAGGGGGAGATGGAAAGTAGGGCCAAGGGATGACCGAGGAATTTTTGTCAAAAACATGAAATTAAGGATGTGATCATGAAAAGAACTCATAACCTATATTCCACGAAATTGTACACCACAAATAAGAGCTAATAAATAGGCATGTGACCCCACAAAAAGAAATTACCATCCCTTGTGGGAAAAAGCTTATTTGGTAAGAGGGAAATAAAGATATCAAGCCCCTACCAAGATAACTAGAAGTTTCAATCAATAAGATTCTAATAAACCTAAAAATGGATTTAAGGCCCAGCAGAAATTACTTGTCTTTTAACACCCCATAGACCCTCTTTCACAATCCCTGGAAAGAGAGTTCACTAATAGATCAAGGGATAAATAATTTGATTCATTCACATCCAAATTATGAATGCTTGGAATCCATATTATGCAAAGAGACATTGATTTTGCTAATTCGAATTGAAGAATGATATAAAATTAGTCTACTTTCAGCATCATATCCATAGTTAACATATTCATTATAGTTAGCAGCTCTAGATCTATATCAAGATCATGATTGTTAAGTATAGGAAATGAGAGACACGACAAATTTGTAGTTCACGTAGATCTAACCTCTAATGCAGTGACCCCATTGCTACCACTCTTACTTGAGGAGCGTCTTTTCCTCAGCTTCTTCAATAGGGTTTCATACAACATAAACTGGATAGAAGGATTGCTTACCTATGGGCAACAGCAGAAACAATCAAAGATTCATCGTTAACGCATCAAAATAATCTCGCTATGGATGAAAATATCAGTATTAGTATTAGTATTAGTATCATTATCGCTTTTGGTTATGGTCATATTGCTATCAAACATTTCGAGCGGACAATACATATCAATATCAAATATATCAAAAAAAATTTCTGAGAATCATAAGTTGACAAAGTCATAGCAGTTGACATATAGTCCAAATATCGGATATATCGACCAAATATTTTGAATATCGGCCGACATATCAAGATATATAACCGATATATCAGTATACTGTAATATTGTCATAGAATGGAAAAATAAGTATTCGGGAGTCCAATACCGATATATATTAGCTAATATTTACATCTACAGACTCAGCTCACATACCATAATCAATGTTGGGAATACACCTTTCCAGAATCCCCAAACTCCTGCTTCATCATAGACTTCTTGTATCTACGAAAAGCAAATGCTCACAATGAGAAAGAATGTTGGCAAAACTAAGACAGCAGACATTAATCAGTAGAGCAAGTTTGTGCACACAAACTAAAAGCAACATGTCACAATCTAGAGAAAAAGAATGTGTGCATGTAGCATCAGAGCAGCAGTTTAGCTTATGAATGTAAAGCTTTAAGAAGCAGCCAATTTGGGCCAGTTATAGATTAACAAATAACAAGCCCCTCACGGGCAAGATCAGAATCCCTTCACATCGTCCACCACCCTATAATTTGACTTGAAATGAAGAAGCTATAAGAGGAAACTTGAATCTCGTTAACGAGAAGAGGGAGCAGGCCCACAGCTTACCAACAGCGAGCTGGTAATTATTGAAATGTCAGAGTTTTGACGGGCATTTTTGGTCTGATGACTCAGTGTGTTATGTGGCAAGGCTTCTATTGAATTTTCAATGCGGGACAACTTGAATTTTTTTATTCTTTTTCATTTTCCATTGTTACCTCTTTCTCCAAAGGCATGCTACAGCTCTCTTTTTTTTCTCCTTCTCGTCTCATCTCATCTCTTCTCCTCTGTCCCCACTTTCTCTAGACCTTCTTAAGCAATGTGAAGCATGACCTAGCTCTATCAAATCCATGCTCATCTGATCACTTTTGGTCACCTCCAAAGCCTTTTTTGCTAGCGAGTTTCTAGAACTCTTCGAAATTTGGGAGTTAACATTATATTTGTTTAATTACCAAGAAACATAACATTTTGTTGAACTATCAAAAAGAACAGTTCCCAGCCAATGTTTCCATAAAGACTGTGATTAGGCTGACTCAACTATCCCCATCTGTGACCCAAAATAATAGTTACTAGTCAGCGCCACAGAAAGGTGCAATTTTCTATTTGAAATGCTACCCCAGGGATACACAGGTCCCATCCTAGTTCTTTTACTTTCTCTCCAACCCCACCACCTATAACCAAAAGTTTTGGCTCTCTGTCTCTTCTGCTTCACAATGTCTCATGAAATCAACTAAAACCAAAAATTGAATGCATCACTCGGCACTTGTGCACGTAGAATTGAAGCCCTCAGTAGCTCTCTTCAAAGACGTCCAACTCCAAGTTAACACATCACCAGCTGGAGTTAAATTACATTTTTTCGTCTATTTTACTATCAATCATACTTCTATTTATTTTATGTGTCCTTTTAAACACGAGTATTTAGACTTGAAGGCTTTCCAATTGTTGGTAATTTCCAAGTCATTGGTTTAAATGTCAAAATAGTTAGAGAATCCAAGTTGTAGTCTTTAGCAAAACAAAATCATTCAAAAATGTATTCCAGCTTAACTAACAGAGAATAGAATCTTTAGAAAGGATGTGATAAAGTACCACATGGCTAGTTCCATAAGGTGGTGGCTCAAAGTCTACAAGAATTTCTTCCTCTGGTAGGATTGAAGCGTGTCTTGGCTGTAATTTCTTTGAAATTTTTGAGTGTGTCTGCAGGGTTATTATCCAATCAAAGTTGAAACTGATTAAAGCAGCATAATCCAGAACAAACAAAAGAAAAAAGAAAGGAAGCAAACAATAAACATGGAGTTTACATGATCACAGAATGAAAACAATAAGCAAGATAGCTGAATGCCACATGGGCTGCAATATGAAAACAATGACAAGATCTAGCATAGTGAAAGGAAAATCTCTCTGTATGATAATGCAGTACCTTTTTGTTTAAAACACAGAAGAAAAAAAAAATACCATCGAGCTTAAACCATGTACATTATTAATTCAAATACATGAACTAATTTAGAAACTAAAGCTCTCATGGCTTATTGAAAGGAATCAAAAATCTGTCCAACAAGTCAATCATATTGCTACAAAATCATATTGCACTACCCAGCCATATATGAAGCATACATGACCTAAATTGACGTCCATCAATTTCACCTACATAATGTTCTTTAAAATATGCTATTTTTAAAACGGTCTCAAAGCTATGATATATTTGTCATGGAGCTATCTAAGGTGCACCCAAATTTCAAATTATTAATTTGCACTGCATTTTAGGCATATGTGATACGTATCAAGAGGTACTCGGAGCGGTATCTAATGTGCAACCAGGCAACAGTTGGCAACTTGACGTTACAACTCCCTCCCTTTTTTTCTGAAAAATTAAAAATTACAGAAGTAACCCTCCACTGGATATATTTGACTACTATTAGGTCAACTTGTAAAAATTATTAAGTGTTCAACTCTTTTCTTAAAGGAAGTATTGAGTATAATAAGGTCGTGAGAGATAGTAAACTCTAAAATATAATCCCCCAAATCAATTTTAACTCGAAAACCAATGCACCCATTTAAAACCTTCATTATCCTTCCTATATGAATATTTACATCTCCTCCTATAAAAACTTTTTCATCTCTGCACATCCTCAGCATCACATTATCTAAATCTTCCCAGAATTTGCTTTCAATAATTTCTGCTGAGCCTAATTGTGAAGAATAGGCACTACTAATGTCTATTGTTTCCAACCTTGAGACAACTTTAAAATACATTATTTTGTCTTCTGTCCGAATAATGTCTACCACATTATCTTTTAAAATGTTATCTGTGTACTATATATTAAATTTTGGGAAAAACTGTTGCACTGCTTTGTTCACTTCAATCCCCCACAATGTTAAAGGGTCATCGGTGTGGTCCCCAGAATCTGCTGGTTTTAGCTGATGAAATAGGATGTGCATCCATCAGGACTTGGTGCCTTAGAACCTAGCATTACCATTTTTATAGAAACTTTTATACCAAAAATAATGGTTACAGGAAAAACTGTCTGTTTCACCTCATCAGCCTTCACTGATCTGCAGATAGAGTTCAGGGGATTAGGGGAAGGCCCTATGCAAATGAAACCAATAATCAGATAGCTGAGGTGCTTTAGCTATAACAGCAGCAATATATGTTCTGCACCAGTGTCAGTCCTGATGTCAGTCCTCAACAAGGCTTTATAGAAATTCAAAATCAAATCAATGGTAGCTCTTTTATCTGTGATGCCTCCCATTATTGGTTTTTAAATGCCACTATAACTGAATGATGCCTCCTAGTTAATGGAACTTAAGACTTTGTTGTCACTACCTCAGAGCTTTCATGCCCCCATTTGATCCAAATCAACCCTTGCTTTCTGCATTCTTCCTCCATAGCATAGCATTAAGCTTCCCTCTCAACTCTTTTCCCGAGCTGGTAAGAGTATCACTTTGCATATTGTTTTGAGTAGCTGTTAACTCATCTCTGGTCTTCTTGACTGTTTTACTAATGTCAGAGAATCTCTCCCTTATAAGCTGCTTAAGCTCCTTTTATAACTTTAACTTCTCTAATAAATTATAGAGCATGCCCTAGAAATGGAAGATTTCAAACCTGTCTTTGGTAAGCCCTTAAATATTTCATAGATTCCGTACATGCTAAACAAAACTCGAAAATTTCTCATGTTAGTCCACATGCAGAAGAAACTGAAAGGATTATTCTTGCAAGCTGAATCAGAGCAACAAAAATGATATCAGATGCATGACAGTTTCAAAAATCAGGAAGAGAAGAATTAAACTCCAAAAGAACTCTCAGAGTTAGCAATAGTTCTATCAATCTTTGAATAAATATTTTCTTGAGTTTCTTGATTATTGAACCGTATATAAAATTCACCTATAGCTCTCAAATCTTTAGAACCACTTCCCTCTCAATTCTAACACTTGCAAAATCTTCCATATCAGTATGATAAAAAAAATTTACCCCCTAGCCTATCTGAAGTATCCAAAACACCATTGAAATCTCCTGGAATAAGCCAGGGACAAGGCTTCACTTCTTAACTGCAAATCTGCTCAGAACATTTTCCACTTATCTGTCCATAATACTATGATTTTGGCAGAGGGAAAGGAGGCGCCGCTGACTTGAAACCCGAATTCACAAAGAATGACTTGAGCAGAACAACCTATCAGCTTGCGTCTACCTCAACTGGGTTGCAGGGTAACCAGATTCTGCCATTTACGGAATAATAATTAATTCCCAGTCTCAACTATGGATGAAAATATTTATATTGGGATATGACACAGCAATACGGCGTTGGCATTGTTGAGTGATATGTATTGGATGCAAAACTTTTCTGAATTATTCTTGGGGTGCAAATACCAAGCAAATATTCAAAATATTCGCCAATATATTATAATATATTATCGATATAGCAGCATACTATGATTTTTTATTCCATGGTTTCAAACCTTGCAAATAATTTTCCCAATCTTCATAAATTTAGCAGCTTTGACTCTAGTTTCTAGAAAGAACCAGCAGCTCTACCTTATTCTACATAATGTGATGCAGGCGCATCTTCAGGATTACAAAATTATAAGACAAAATTGACAACCTAACCCATCACAGGATCTGTTCATCGTTGCATTTTTCGAACAGTGAGCATTCACTTTATTTCCCTGTTTCTCATCTCTCTATTTCTAACTATATTTTCTGTTTTCCTTTCAACTCAGTTAGACCTATATCATAATGAAATGTGCAACCTTGTTTTGCTTTGAGATATTATTAAGGCCTCCACTATTCTACAAGGCAACCACCATAGACTCGAGCTAAAGTAACCCTTGGTGGAGGCTGATCCCCACTGCTCCATGCAGCCCATTTTCAATGATATGGCCAACTTCCTGCATAGCTATCACATCTTCAGTTGCAGCTTCATGTATCAAAAATCTGTTGGAACTAGCTGCCTTAACATTACATTAATTCTCAGTAGACTTGGCAGAGGCATCTTTCTTACAGGAACTTCTACCCAGCCTTCCTCATCTGGCTTCTGAATCTCCACCTTTATGTTCAGGCAACCAGACCTGCTTCTATGTCACAGTCCCATCTTTATGCAACGGAAATTGATTGTACGGCACCAGGACTTCTCCAAGTCAAGGCCAGCTGTTCTCAACTTGAGAATCCAAGAGTCTCGTCTCATATACTTCGCCACATGAGCCTAGCAAGTCAAACCTCTTAGAACGACATTGTCCACAATAATTTCAAGGCTTCCACAGCTAGCGGCACATCAATTGCTCCCAGACGTCCTGCTTACGTTCAAGCAAAACATTCACCCTATCAATTGGTTCTTGTGTATTACTCGGGTTGCTCACGTAGGGTCATCATAAGCATCTTATCACATGGAGCACTTGTGCTCAAGTCCATCACCAAAACTCATTAAGCCATCAATGTACACCACTCGTGTTCATGACCAGCCATAACACTTGAGCACTCAAGCCTCAAGTTTGATAGTAGTCCTGGCACTTGAGAAGGCAACATGCTCCATAACGTATCTTAGTCATCCAAGCATATTCGCATGCATCAACCCTTGGGTTTTGACAAGCATCATACCCGAGAACCATGATATTAACATCAGGTAGCAAAGTGTCGCCACATTCCATACTTTCAGTGTCGCAATTGTTTATTAGGCTCGAGACTTCCAGCCCGTCTGTCACCCCGAGAAAGTCACTCCCTCAAATGTGACATGCAAAAACACGTTCTGAATGCAATCAAGAGAAAAGATCTCTATCTTGAGCAATATCTGCATTGCCAAGCCCTTTCACCTCGCTAAATAGTATCCACTCAACACACAACCTCATGGAGACTCTAGGTCATCCTCATGACATCCCAATAGCTCATTTAGGTAATGTAGCGCTACTAGCACCTCAACTCACTGCAAGACCCCAAGGGTGGCGGAAAGCTAGAACACCATGTTCCTCTATAGAGAATATTAGGTATTTATAAGATTTTCAAGAATATATGATAGCCTACCCCAACTTTTATGGTGGGTATCTAATTTTTCTACAACCCAAAATTTCATCTAAATTCACCATAATATTTAGAAAAATTCAAGGATGCAAGTAAAATTATCAAAAGTTTCTTCCAACCCAGTTGGATTTGGCACTTTTCAGGGGGTTTGTAGTTATAACTATAAACCTCCACATCATGCCCTCAATTCTTGCATTTTGCACTTTCAGAGCCTTTTACTAGATATCTTTTGAACAAATTCTTCCTCTCAAGGGTTTTCAAAAGAATCTATTCTTTAGGCAGCATCTCCACGTTTACCTCACCCAAAATCCCTGCATAGGCTATTCCCTCCCTTTTGAGCAATTAATCTGTACAAAGTGGTCTTTCCAACATGCTTCCTACAAAGGGCCTAGTCATGAATTTGCAAATCAGGCAAATTCAACCAAATCGTAATATAATCCAACTGCTCTGGGACAAAGATTCTGGTTCCCCTTTTCTTGGCAATTATAGGAATGATATTATTGCAAAACTCATAGAACTTTGGAAGGCTTATCAAGCATTTTTTGAACATTCAAGAGGCTGTCAAATTCAATAAAGAAATCCTGGGAATGGAACATATCTTTGGATCCCCATCATAAAGGCCCAGATTTTAATTGCTCTATATGGTATCTCCAAAAAGAGACTATAAGCAATATTGAATTCTCCCAATACTTCCCTCCTACATTTTCTACAGTCCCTTGCGCAAAATCTTCTGCTCAGTTCACTTTTTAAAGTTTCATACCAGTGTCAAGCTGCCAATTATCAGAGAACAATTTAACCTAATCTTTCTTAGATTTTGCAACATTACTCGATCATGCTGTCACTTCAGTTGATCAGCTTCTTATTTCATTTACATATGATCTTCAACAGAGTCATCTTCCAAAGATAACTTCTAAATAATTCCCTTCATTTCCGCTGGATCACAATTTCCCCACACCTTAACACTACGCTTTGGTGGATTGAATCTCACATCCACTCCAATAAACAGATCCTCTCCACAGGTGTACGTGCATGCCTACTGAAGACAGAGAAAAATACTTACCAAAAAAGGAGAAACAGTGCTGCCGTTTGGAACCTAGTGTTAGAATCTGTCTTCTCGCCATTCTTCTTCAACTAATCACTGAAATTCAGAGCCTTAAAGACAATGGAATTAGACACTCGCCCGTAGGATTAACTGTCTTCCTCACATTCAATGGCTTTCATTTGGCCAGTAATGTTGGCACACAAATGCATAAAGCTGCCTTGCTTTTCCATGCCAGGAGTTATCATATATTCTTGCTTCAATTGATTAACAATAGAAATTTTGTGGCTGTCAAAAACCTAATAAGTGATGCAATGATTGTGATTCACCTCTAATGGAAATAATGGAAGAAATGTTTAACTAGAAACTATCAAGTAACCATTCAATCCAAAAGCTTTAACTAGCACGCAAGTACCCAAGTAAAGGTTTTAGATTGTAGCCATACTAGAAGGCCCTTCAGGAATTGTGTGACTAAGAAGAAGCCCGCTCCACAATTTTTAACAATGGGAGTTCCTAGAATTCAAAATCTAAACCAGTTAGTCAAAGAAACACTTGTATCAGGTCATCAAACTAGTTCATCCCAACAATTTAAGCTCTTGACATTCAATAGGACCATAGCACTATCTGGCAGCCTCCCCATATCTGTCATGTCAGCTTGTTCACAGGAAAGCCATAGAAAAGACAATAAATATATAGGGGGCATTTACAACATGCCAGAAGTTCATTTGGTTTAGATGAGCATGAAAGGTTGCAAAAAGGAAAAATGAAAGGGTTGCCAGTACACGGGATCCCACATCAGGGGGTATGGGAGGGCTGGAGGGTAAAAAAACGCAGTCTTACCCTTACATGAAGGAGAGATTGCTTCAGTGGTTTGAACACATGGCCTGTTAGTCATAATGTAGTAACCTTACTGTTACACCATGGATCACTCTCTTGCCAAGAAAAAACACAATGTTTATACAATAACAGAAGCTAACTATCGTATTTGGTCCAAGGCAAAACCATGCTTGGAAGACGGCAAAACACTACTAAAACTCTCATTAAACTTATCTCTAAGGACCTTCAAGCCAGATTAGCCATGCTGTCATAACACCTATAAGCTTATATGAAGATGGAACAGAGATAAATACAATGCTCAAATTGATCCCACCAATGAAAATGAAATGAAAGACAATGAAAATACCAAAAATTCACTTTTCTTTCATTCGTATATTACTTCTAAGATAGCTATATGCATGTAAGTTCTTGTACACAGACAAATACTATGCGGTCTTAGATCCAAATGGCATTCAGCATGCATCCACAAACTAAACCTTTCCCTTGATAATTTTGGGATTTGGTGTGTCATTTTGGATAAGTGATAGTACTTCTGATTGCCAGATGCAACAATATGTCAAATGGACAACTCACAGCTTTTGGATGAGTAATAAAGCACAAATGCTGAGCAGTTATGGGTATAAAGTTACCTGCAAACGAGTGACGACAACCCATATGGGATTTGTCAATAGCACATTCACACACCTATGGAAAGATCAAAAGCTACACAATTACTAGAAGATATTATAGAAAAGAAATCAAGATATAAAAGGAAAGGACAAAAGAATTTCTATGTATTTAAGGCTTGCAGCAATCTTTACATCAGTGAGCTACAGAAGAATACTGTAGTGTTCATGTCAACGCTGCATTGAGAGTCTGTGCTACAATCACCAACCTTAATGGAATGCCAATATCTTGTTTACAAAAGGGATCTTTTTGCTTTTGGGGGAATATATCTTGCTTACAGGATATGACAAGAACAATATCTCCTTTTTATCAACAGATATTAGACTTCAGAGTGGAAAGCACATCAGATACCATATTTGTGCATAGCTAGCCATTCTCATCCTTTTTTTTTCTCCCTTTGGTTCAACAAAGGCGGGTGAACTCATGCAGTTTACATGGTGAAGAGACTACATGCTGTTAATTGCTCTTAATGCTCTATTGAGGCTATTAAATTACAATTTTCTACTTTCCTAATTTATCTTCTAGTTACAATCAATCAATCTTAATTATAATCAATTAAAATAATCTAATTAAGAAAAATATATACAATTTTAATAATTAATACTGCTAATATATTCTGCTGACTTTCCCCCTCAAACTGATGATGGTTAATCAAGAAACATCAATTTATCATCAATTTGTCAACCATAAATTGATGTCGATGGCACAAAAAAGCTTCAATAAAAATGTCCACTGTTTGAAGATGAATAGAGACATGAAAAAGAGTGATCACATGTTTATCAAGTGTTGTATAGATACAATGACAATCAGCCTTAATATGCTTTGTGCATTCATAAAAGACGGGTTAGTGGCAATCTAAAAAGTACTAGTATTGTTAGCATAAATGGCGGTTGGATTAAGCTAGGGAATACTAAATTCCTCTACTAAGTCTCGTAACCAAACAATTTCCAAGCAATTTACGTTAAATTAGTACTAACCATTGTCACCCTTTTTTCCCTTTGGTTCAGCATAGGTGAGTGAACTCTAGAAGTTCACATGGGAAGAGAGGACATCCTGTCAGTTGCCTTGAATGCCACTATTGGGGTTTTTTTCTTTTTATTAAGTGGATAACACTTTTTTCTTATTATGTTTAATTACAATCTTCTATTTTTTTAATTTATCTTCTAATTATAATCAATCAGTCTTAATTACAATTAATTAGAATAGTCTTAACAAAGAAAAATATATACAATTTTAATAACTAATACAGCTAACATATTCCGTTAACACCCTCTCATTTTGATGTTAGCCGATCAAGAAGTATCAAATTGTCATTAATTTGTCAACCATGAACTGATGTCAATGGTGCGAGAGAGATCGAGTAAAAATATTCATTATTTGAAGATGGGTAGCAATATAAGAAAGAGTGATTATATGTTGATTAAGTACCATACAGATATAATAATAATCAACCTTAATATTCTGTGTTCATGAAAGACGGGATTGGTGGCAATTTGAATAGCACTCGTATTATAAGTATGACGGGTCGTTAGATTAAGTTGACGAATACCAACAAGTTCCCCAAATAAGTACGATAACCAAACAATTTCCGAGCAAGCTAGAGATATAGAATAGCACTTTAACTCAGATGAGTATTTCGATATATGAGCTTGCCTTTTACTCTTCTAAGAAATAAACGTATTACTAATAAATATGTACCAACCAGTGATGAAATGACAAGTGTCAATACAACCCGTCCAAGCAACGTCACTAAATCCTTATAAATGGAGGAAATTCTCAGTTGAAAAGAATAATCCTCAACCGAAAATATCCATTAGGTAACGAATTATGCGTTTTACAATTACAAAGTGAGCATCGGGGTGCCCGCACAAACTAGTTCACCTGCTAGACTACAAAAGAGATATTAAATCGAGTGATCATTGAGTAATTCAAATTTCCTACCAATTGCCGCATATCTAGATGGATCAAGTAGTAAGTCTCCTTCCTTTGGTTAGAGCTTCATAAATCTCCATGGGTGTAAGAACAAAGTTTCCACTTAAGACTACCAACGTAATAAGCTCATGTGTATACTTATGTTGCTGCAAAAGACTGTCACTAAAAGTATGTTGTAACTCAAGAACAAAAAAATACTACAGCAAATCAAGATTTTTCATCTGAAATGATGTCTAGAGATAATGTTACAACTGTTCGATCAACTGAGAATTGATCCAGTTACAAAAATATCATCCACACAAATGAAAAGTATAATAATACCAGTAAAGATCTTACGAGGAAAAAGAGAAGAATCATATTGACTTTGATTAAAGTCAAACTCAAAATAGGTACGAAAATTTTCAAACCAATCTCATAGTGCCTACTTTAAACTATATAGAAAATAGTTTAAATTAGACACTTTGGAGGACATGCTGAGAAATAGCCATGTAAACTTCTTCCTTTAGATTCCTATGTAAAAATATATTCTTTACATCCATCTATCGAAGTGGCCATCCTTTTAAAACATCAATTAACAAAATAGTACACACAATAGTTATTTTGGCCATTGGCACAAAGGTTTCCTCATAATAAAGACTGTATTCTTAGTGATTACCAAGTGCCACAAATGAGATTTATATCTATCAACACAGCCATTAAGCCATTATTTAATTGTATATACCTATTTGCATACAATAGGTTTGATTCCAAATAGACACTATACAATATCCAAAGTACAGTTGTCTTAAAGAGTCTAAAGCTCATCTTGTATAACTTGTTGCCAGCACTTTTGAGTAGATGCTTGAGAGTAAGACGAAGGTATAAAAGTAGTATCTAAAGTTAATTGATGAGTTGTATGCAAAAAACATACCTATACGGAGCATGAGTAATCCCAATGAACTGTTGAGGATAAAGTGCAATGGAATTGGATGTTGGTTTGGGATCAAGAAGAAAATGTGGATGACGTCTCTAATACACAATGCCAAGTTTATATCGGTGGTTAGAACAAAGCTGGTCATCAAAAGTCAGAAGAATAATGGAACTAAATTTGTGTATAATACAAGACTGAAAGCAAGATAGGTTTTCAAATAAGACAACATGATGGATAATACGAAATTTGTTGGTATCGGTATCAAAACAAACAAACCCTTTGTGTATATTACTCTATCCAAGAAATGCTCACTTAGCAGCTTAAGCTGCAAGTTTGTGATGTTCAACTAAAAGTAAGTGGACAAAACAAATACAAACAAATGTATACAGAGAATGATAGTCGGGTAAAATTTCAAATAAACAATTGTACGAGGAATCATAATGTAAGATTTGTAAGGATAAACAATTACTAAAATGTATAGCTGTAGATAAAGTTTCTACTAAAATTTTGAAGGCACAAATGATTTGATTGACAAGATATAAACATCTAGAAGGTGATGGTTTTTACATTCAACGACCTCATTTTGTTAGAGAGCATAAGGATAACAACATTGATATAGAATACTTATTGTATTTAGATAATCCCAAAAAGCTTTGGACATATACTCCTCTAAGAGTCTAGATGTAAGACTTTAATACATGTTAAGAATTATGCTTCGATATAAGTAACAAAAGTTTGAAATATATAAAATATTTCATCTTTAAAGTATAGAAAACATACCCAAGTGAAGCGGCTATAATTATCAATGAACGTCACAAAGTACTTGTAGTAAGCATGAGAAATAGTCAGACTCATACCCCATACATTGGTATAAACAATCTCAAAGCTCGTGGACGTATGACTATCATGCAAAAAATTAGTAAAAACCTTACTTTTACTAAATTTACAAGAAATACATTCATTTAGCACGAAAAGAAATGAATTTTCATTGCCAAAATGGTCATGTCTCATAAGATAATTCAAGTTACTAGGAATATGATATCCCAATCTTTTATGACACATATTACTATTATTAGTGACAGTAAGTAAAAGAAACGAGAGTAGGAATAAGAAACGAAGAAATAAACATCCCAATTTAAGCTCCTTTGTGATTACCTTTCACAATACTTGATCCAGTATAAGATAACCATTACGATCAAAATGAATTTTGAAATTATTATTAACCAACTGTCCAATAGAATCGAACTTATAGATAATTCTGAAAAACAAAAATATTATCAAAGGTGGATCCTAAATTTTCAATTGTAAAGATGGAAAGAGAATTGCCATTGGTTACCAGAATATATTGCTTATCCTCATACTTACGAACGTTATGTAAAACATTTGTATTACCTGTCTCACATGATTTGACATCGCTCAATCCAATAACCAAGAAGAAGTAAGCAGTTTTTGCTTACCTTGTAGTCTGAGAGTAAAGAAATTAGATATTATCATTTATTGTATCATCTCAAGAGTGAAAGAAGGTAAAGGAATAGTAGATGTTTGAACTAGAGGGGTCAGCAAACAATTGAAAGGAATAGTAGCATCTACACCGTTGATCTTCTTCATAATTGAAAGAAATCAATTCTGTTTTGGGTCATGTCAGCTTGTCGTCTTTAATTATTATCGATGCTGAATAATGTCGGTGAATCGTCCTTGAGTAGCTTTTTAGTCAAAAAATTGCCTGATTTTTTCTTCAGATACTATTCATGAATAGTGTTAAATAGTATTTGGATAGTGTCTGCATAATATTTGCATAGTATACACCATTAATTTTTTTCCTGCAGATTGTCTTGCAAAGTACACCATCAATTTGTTTGCATTTTTTTCTTTGTTTGCATAGTACTTGTCATTAATAAGTTTCTTCTGAGCATTTTCTTCTGTAATAATAAGTTGTTTCTGATGCCTTGTCTTCTGCATAGTAGTCCTTAATATTGAAGCGCAGGGTTGTCTTTGGTCCAAATAATGGAGGGTTATCTGATGACTTGTCTTCTTCATTAATGTCGTCCGATGGAGTATTTTTAATTCTTTCGTTAATTTTTTGTTTAACTCATGTGAATTTGGCTTTGGCTGTTGATATTTTTGAGATCCGGCAAATGGTGTATATCTGAGATATCTTCTAAGAATTTTGGTATGTTTTTCTTGACACATGAGCTGTCAAATTGCTGATGACATTTGCGGACGGCAATTAGTACCTGCAATTTAACACAAATGTTAGGATTTTTTTTTTTTTTTGGCAAATAATCCATTCAATGGATGAATGGATATTGAGCATATCCAGATACATATGGAGGCTGTGCACTGGCTGTACGTGAAGGTGCTTGAGTAGATGAGTTTGAGGCTGGATCATCATCCGAAATATCAGCCCACCAGACTTGAAACTCTTGGACTTGTTTTGAAAGTTGTTGTTGCATTTGGGCCATCTGGACCATTATTATATCCAATTGGGCCTTCTGGGCTTCCATTTGCTTGATAGTTTTTGTAGATTGTTTGGAGGAGACAGATAATATTGGTGATCCAATAACTTGGGGACTTCATGGTTTGGATTTTGAAGTACTGAGTACAGCTGGGTATTCTGGAATATAACGAGTTGGTTTGTCCAGCAACAAATCTTTCTTTTCAGAAAGGTTCATTGCAGTCTCTTCTACAAAAAATATAAGTGGTAAAAATATCTTTTTGATTTTGACATTGACTATACTAAACGCTCTTCTAATTCTATACCAAATTTTTTGACAATAGAATTCCTACTCGGACATCATGACAAGAAAAAAGAAAACCTCAGCACAAAAAGCTAACAAAATTCCTATACCTCTTTTCACTTATGATCAATTTTATGAAATCTTTTCATGGCTTCCCGTCAAAGCCTTATTCAAATTTTCTTCCCTTTCCAAATCCTGTCTCCAGTTTATTTCGGAAACAAATTTTCTTAAATATCATTCTTATCATGCCTCCATTAAGGATGATGAAGCCTATCTTCTACAATTAATTCTTGTGGTGGTAAGAAAACATAAATATCTTGTCGAGGAAACCATGTCCCAGTTGAAGCATCAAATAGAAAGCAATAAAATAACTTGCCAGCGTGCAAAAATTTGTTTAGAAATAAAATTTTTAACATTCTTTTGTAAAAAATCTTTAGCAGCTTTGCAATCGATTTTTTTAAAAAAAAATTTATTATACAAATTATCTTGAAATTTTGATATGCATAAAATAATGGATAAAATTTCTTTTTTAATGGTTGAATAATTTTTTTGAGCTCCTAACCATAGTCCAAAATAAAATCTAACTATTTGTGAGTGTACATTTGAATCTAATTTCTGTCTAAGGATACCACCATAGCCTATATCAGACGCATCGGTTTCAACTATAAGTGCTGCATTTGGATGAGGTATTCCTAAACAAGGTAAATGTTGAACTTATTGTTTTAGAGTTTTAATAATAGTGGTATGTTCATTGGTCCATGCAGAGGGATTCTTCTGAAGTCGTTTATATAATGATCCACAAGTCTATCTAAGTTTTGGAACAAAATCAGCAATGTAATTTAAACATCCTAAAAATCTTTGTAATTGGGCTTTATCTTTTATTTCATCAGGAAATTTATTAGCGAATTTAATTGATTTTTGAATAGGAGTTATAGTGTGTTGATAAATATTAAATCCTAAAAATCTGATTTTTGTCTTGAATAATTTGATTTTAAGAGAAGAAACTATTAATCCATTATGTTTAACAATATTTAAAAATTGATATAAATATTTGAAATGTTGATCGATTGTGTTAGAAAATATTAAGACATCATCAATATAAACAATAATAAATTGAGTATAATGATTAAATATGTGATTCATAATATTTTAAAATTCAGATTGAATATTTTAAGCCAAAAGGCATGACATTCCATTCGTAATGTCCAAAAGGAACAGTGAATGCTATTTTATATCTATCTTTTTCACTTATTTGGATTTGCCAAAAACCTGATTTCATGTCAAATTTAGAAAAAATATTAGCATTATGTAAACGATTGATTAAATCTCTTTTATTGAAAATTGGATATCTGATCCATTGGAGAGCTTTATTAAGTAGTTTATAATTAATTACTAATCTAAGAACACCTCTTTCAATTTTAGCATTTTTTATGACATAAAAAGCAAAACAACTCCAAGGTAATTTTAAAGGCCTGGTTAATTTTTTGTTAAGGGGATCTTGAATCTCGGTTTTACACTATTCTAATAATTCTTGGTTTATTTGAATGGGTCTGGCTTTAGTAGGGATTTGAGTTTTTATAAAATCTTTTTCATAAGGTAATTTTACTTAATATTGTTTTCTATTCCAGAAAGCATTTGGTAAATTCGAACATACTTCATTTTCAAAAATTTGTTGCAATTTTTTAATTTTTGTTTGTAATAATAGATTATTTAATTATTGTTCTATATTAACAATTTGTATTTCTTCTTTTACATAAGTAATTTGTTTTTCCTTTTTAGTTATTAAATTAATTTGTCTATAAATTGATGTTACTTGTAATTCTTGTATTTCTTTTTGTTTAATAGGATGAATAAAGGGAAAAAGAATATCATTTCCTAATACCTGTGTGAATAATCCTTCTGCAGTTGCCTTAAAAGGATATATTTGGGTGAAAAAGGATGTGCCAAGCATGATAACTTGTTGTAAATCTTCTACTAAAATAAAAGTTGATTAGAAATCAGCCCGAAGAACCCATTATAGAACTTATCAATCAAAAAATTGATCAAACACACTATAATAATATTGTAAACCAACATTCAGCATCAACATCTTTAGAAATTCAAAATACCATGACCGTACCATCTAAATTAAATTCCATAAATATCAAAGATAATTCTTTAATACCCTATTCAAAAGAAATAAATAATAAAAATAATAAAACCTTTACTCATCAACCAATTAACCCATCTAAAGTCGTTTATATAATGGTTCACAAGTCAGTCTAAGTTTTGGAACAAAATCAACAATGTAATTTAAGCATTCTAAAAATCTTTGTAATTGAGTTTTGCCTTTTATTTCATCAGAAAATTTATTAGCGAATTCAATTGATCTTTGAATAGGAGTTATAATGTGTTGATAAATATTAAATCCTAAAAATATGATTTTAGTCTGAAATAATTTGATTTTAGGAGAAGAAACTACCCTCCATTATTTGGACCAAAGACAACCCAGCGCTCCAATATTAAGGACACGACATTAATGAAGAAGACAAGTCATCAGAAAACCCTCCATTATTTGGACCAAAGGCAATCTTGCGCTCCAATATTAAGGAGTACTATGCAGAAGACACGGCATCAGAAAAAACTTATTATTACAGAAGAAAATGCTCAGAAGAAACTTATTAATGACAAGTACAATGCAAGCAAAGAAAAAAATGCAAACAAATTGATGGTGTACTTTGCAAGACAATCTGCAGGAAAAAATTAATGGTGTATACTATGCAAATACTATATAGACACTATTCAAGTACTATTCAACACTATTTATCAATAGTATCCGAGAAAAATCAGGCAATTTTTTGACTAAAAAGCTACTCAATGACGATTCACAGACATCATTCAGCATCGATGATAATTAAAGACGACAAGTTGACATGACCCAAAACAGAATTGATTCCTTTCAATTATGAAGAAGATCAACAGTGCAGATGCTACTCAATTATTCAGACAATTAACGGCATAGAAAACTCCAAGATTTCTATTTAAAGGCCTTCCTTCTTTAGTTCAAGGCAAAGCAAAAAACAGAGCAAAGAGAGCCGAGTAGAGAGAGGCAGAGAAAATCAGAAGCCTCTTTTATTTCCATCTTTGTAAATTATCCCATGTAAATTTTCATTTTCATTTTCTTTTCCTTTCTTTGTATCAACCTTCCTCCAACGATATGAAAGAAGGTAAAGGAATAGTAGATGTCTAAACTGGAGGGGTCAGCAAACAAATTGAAACAAGGTAAAGATCGGTATGAAAGGCCCAAGAGTATTTATTTTAAGGTCAAACACAACAATCTTTAATGATATGTCCCTTCTTTTTGCAATAATTATAGATTTTTTCTTGCAATTCTTTGCAATAAGCCCACATACCTTACAACTATAGCATTGGATCAAAGATTTGAACTTTCCTTGCCACCGAGCAATATATGCCAAGTTAGCCAACTCGAAAGATGTATCTTGTGTCATGTTAATCTAAGTGACCAAATGTTACTTAATTCTCCTAAGCAAACATCAAGAGAAGAAATAGGATTGCAATTAAAAAGACTAGCTTGAGTATGCTTAATTTCAGTTCTCAATTTCATCATAAACTAATCTCTTGGACAATCTGCATGAATTTCTTGTAATGCCACAAGAGCCTCCTTACAAACTCTAGAATGAATAATCCCAATATATTCATTCCATAGATTAAGGAATCCAGCATATACAAAAAGATTACCTTTGTTGAAGTTAGCAATTTTGAATTCCAATTGAAATTTGTAAGCATTATTTTATTGATTATAGATGCACCGAAAATAGTCCTGTATTTCATTAGCAGTTATGAAGTATCGAAGATTATTTACCATAGATGGTCCAATAGATTCTAAAAACCATGACATAATACAAGCATCCATACTCTTTCATCAATTAAGTTCCTTTATTTCAACGGGGGTTGTACATGAGTCATCTAAATGACTGCAAAGTTCTTCTCTTTACTAACATTTTAAATTAGAACTCCCAAGTGGAGTAATTCTTTCCATTAAAATGAATAATAAAATTTTCTCTCGACATTAAAATAAAAATGAAGAATAATTAGAAGAGAAAAACCCAACCTTGAAACCTCCAAAGAACTCATCTGTTTTTCTTTTCAATAATAAACACACATGGATAGAAATAAGAACTCACGTGCCCAAAGAACCCATAATGCTTGTTTTAGGGTTTCAAAGGTCACTGCAAAGACCACGTTCCAAATACTCTTGTTCGAATAGAGAGTGGCATGGGTACATTCTACAGATGAAGCAGCAAAAGAAATCAAAGACAAAGACCAAGAAATCAAAGATAATTCTTGAAGCCTTTTATTCAATTCGAAGAAGAAACTGATTGACGAGAGAGAATTAGAACAAATCAATCAAGGTGACTTAATGATTCAACTCGAAGACAAAGTAATTACAGCCGATCACACGAAAATCAAAGATAACTAGTCCCCTGCAGAATCCTTCAAGACAGACAATTGCAATCAGATGTTCCAAAAAGTCACAAACTGGGCACTGATTTATTGAAAAATTACAGAGTTGAAGAAACACCAAATAGCAATGACAAAGGTAGGCAAAGTAAGAAGATAACCTCCTTTCTCTTTTCACGAGAGAAACCACAGAGAAACCAAAAATAAAATTTAAAGAGAAATAGATTCCAAGGGTTTAGAGTAAAATTTGATTCTTAGCATTGATACCATGTCAATTGCTCTAAATGCCTCTATTAAGGTTTTTCCTTTTCATTAAATACATAATAATATCTCTAATTATATTAAATTATAATCCTCTTCTTTCTTAATTTATCTCCTAATTACAATCAATTAGAATCAAAATTGGTGCAGAAAAGAGGGCAGCCCCTTTTCTTCTCATCCATCTGTAGGCAGCATCGTTGTAGTAAAGGTCGGAAATTATTATCACAAGGCACAAAGGAGAGGGTCATAAATGTCTATACCGTAAAATGGATTAATAAAGGAGAATATATACGTTTTTGGTAATAAATGATGCTGACATATTTTGCTAACACATGCCCCATCTTTGGCACTCTGGACTTCCTATTTTAAAATAAGATAATCTAGCAAAGTTAAAATATATTGAGGTGCCAGTTGTACAGGCTTCGAAGTCAATGTCATACTCATATGTTTACAAAGGATTAAAAAAACCATGGTAAAGACAAGCTAAGCTTGAATAGAAAAATCCATACGCCAAAAAAATAACATATACTTATTATTTTTATTTTCTTTTTGAGCTCATATTTCTATTATAAAAACTACATTAGATTTTTTGAGTGTTTAACTTTATTTATTACAGGAAACAACTCACAGCATGGGTCTAGCTTACTGATGCATACCTGAAAACTCTACTTGAATTTATTTTTCTTTTATTGACACAAAATCAATCAAGCTCAAAAATAAAATAAAAAAAATTAAATATACATTATTCTTTTCAGGTAAGGGTTTTTTATTCAAGTGTTTCTTGTCTTTAGCACAAATTATTTTCCCTGGTTACACTTGTTTGGATAGTAACGGGATTCCCATTCCCACTCTTTCCATCCCGATCTTGTGTTTGGATGTTACAAAAGTGAGGAATCTAATAGCATTTCATAAGAATACACCATAGCTTATTTACAGGCATGTGAATCATTGTACCCTGACCCTAAAAGGTAATCAAGTCACCAATATTTGAGCATTTAGATATACCAAGGTTTAATTGCCCCCATTAGGCTCTATTATAAGATATTGGTAGACTGTCCTACACTAAGTCCAAAGTCAAAAGATCATATCAGATAGTTTCCTTCAAACTCTCCTTTATCCTTCTTCTGCCTCTCCTATAACAAGTTTCTTCCATGCTCTTACATCTTCTAACATGTGCTATAGGCAACCTTCACTATACGTAAATCAAATCATCTCAAACGCATTATTCAATCCATATCAACATGTTCATCTCTACGGACTGATATCCTTTGCACATGCTGGCATTTAACAGCCTCACACTCTGGTCCATACAGCATAGCTGGCCAAATAGCCACTACAAGTTTGAATTATATTTCCCAATCACTCAGCACTTCTCCAATTCAACTAGCCTGCTTTCTAAATCATTGATATAAGAAATTTGAAATAAACTCACTTTGATAGACTTGAGTACCTATTCTCAATTCCCCATCCTCTACTTCACGGTTGTTACCAAACTTACATTTTTTACATTCAATATTAACTAATTTTAAACGTTTCCCAATGTTAATAAAAAGTAAAAAAGAATTGCCTAAATTTATGAACTGAACACTTAGCGCTTCATAAGTATAGGTTTCCCAGTCTTCTTCATACCTTCCACAAAAAAAATGGGAGCTTTATTTCCACAAATAGAAGACTTGGGAGGGCACAATCACTTCAAAGCTTTTAAAGCATGCCACAGTCATCATTGAAGAGCCATCTGTAAAATGGCTCTAGCATAACGATTCTCATTCTGCACAAAGAATAGTTGGAAGACATAAACTGGTGTTAAATGGAGGCCCCAGAAGAGACAGCATATAAAGGATCTGCCCATACACAATCGTCTCAAATATGTTGATGACTCATATACTCTATCCTCTGCAAAGTGCATTAGAGATGACAAAGGAAGGCATATGCAAGATGGCTTGACTCATCATAATAATATCTACATGAGACCCTTTAGCATTATTAGGCTGCAACCATAGAACACAGGCAAGAACCATATGACTTAAATTTAAACATAAACACTGAGCAGGTAAAATAAAAGATGAATTAGTGCATAAATGCTTGGGAAACTCAGTAATATGACAAACTACAAATAGAGAGAATCACCCAGACAAAGCAGCAACCACTAGCGATGACAGCATTCCCACTGATCCATCACCAACTCCTTTCTTCCTGCGGTCAAGCGCAATAGCTTCAGCCTTATTCCTAAATATTTGATAGAAATAATAATAAACACCCTGTATCATCAGAATAGAGTATATATGAGAATTCAGACATGCACATAAAAAAGATTGCAAAAATGTTATAACTGGCTTATTTTTAGCCAGTTTAGTAAGCAGAAGATCTAACTGACCAATTAACACCTACACCCACACCCCAAATTAAAAAAAAAAAAAAAAAGTGCTAATATCTAACAAAAAGGCACAAGAGAGTGTGCATATCAAAGAATCTTTAGTTTGAATGAAAGAAGAGGTTCCATTATGCATTATAACATCAGGCTCTATAACCGTTAGCCCCCATTTTTGTGTGCACAGGATCTGAAAATTCCAAGAAGCGATGATCCAATCTAACCAAGTGAATTCAGTTTCTTGAAACAACATTGGCATCATTTATGGTAAGCGCTTCAAAAAAAAACACTTCCGAAATTTTATATTATGCACCCCCCAAAAAAATAACAAATACCCACACCAACAGAAAAGCAGAAAAGAAAGAGCAGTGCTCAAACATATGAGAGAAAACACATTTTTATTGGTGTAGGCCAGTAAGCTTACTGTCCTGATGCCTTCCCAGGGGATACATAATGTGACATAAATGTCCAAATACACAACTAACATCCAGAAAGGACTCTGGTATATGGTCAAGACAACATTTCAAGAGAGAGAAAAAAAAAAAAGACAAAAATAAGGTCAGTGCCCACTGTTAAGCAAAATAAAAGAAAATGTTAGCAGACTCCAAGCAAAAGAACGGAACCCAAATCCATCCAATGGCGAGGCACAATGTAGGGCTGAGGCAATGACTCCAAAAAACCCAATCAGGTCAATCCACTACCTAGTAAGGAGAGGGAATACAAGCATAGCCAATCAGGTCATATGCATAGGGTAGGAATGCCCAGCAGGCTGTGGAAGAAAAAAATGGCCACCACTGCAATGGACCTCTCCTCAACCAAAAACCAAGACCAGCATAGATAGGCCTCTAGACAGCCCAGGATCCTGCCTTGAAAAACTGGGCCACATGCACCTCAAGGAGAGGTATGTCTCAATAAAATATGACCATTTGGTATGTATAACAAGATCAAGTAACCCTTCGGAAAGGCGTCACGAAACAAACAAAAACAGGGGACAAGCTTTTCCTGGTTCCAAAACTACTAACCCAGATAATTCTGAGAAACACTAAAGAAAGGCCATGAAGACCTCCAATAAGAAAAGGAAGAAAAGCATGGCAAAGGATGACCTTCCCAGCCCAAAAGGAGCATTATTTATAGAGCCAAAAAGGCCACTAGAGTGTTTTCCAATCACCAATGGCACACATGGCAAAGCAAAGACTCAACAGTTATTAAGGCACAGTTCGGGAATGAATGCCTTAATAGCCAACAAAAATGAAAAATAAAAAGTCATCTGAAAGAACACACGAGACCTGTAGAGACCGAAACCTTAGCAACGCTTTAAAAGCTGGTATTAAAAATCTCTTCCTAAGAATGACCAAAAGGTCTTGCTTGTCAGATAAAGGCTCACAGTAGCCGCAGGACGACTGCACCAGAGGTGGAAAGCTGCTGGGTCAAGGCGCACTGACACAGACTGCGACTGGAGCTTTCTCATTGTATAAATGTATGTTTGTGCCAATGCCCAAATGCATTACCTCCCACTCGGATGAGTAAAGGATCAAATGAACTAAATGCACGGGTGATCATACACTGATGGGTCAGGTTTAACTAGAATGAGATAAAGTTCGCATGAACCAAATGTTAGGGCGAGCACACCGGCAAGGGACAAATACTCCTCAGATTAGTGAAGGTTCTAGTGAACCAAATGCTCATATGAGCACATTGCAATGTGTCAGATTCCACTAGGATGAGTAAAGGTTCAGACTGGTGAGAGAAAATTTGGATAAACCAAAGACTAGGTAAGAACACATAGATGGGTCATATTCTAATCATAAGAAAAGGTTCACCCAAACCCAACGCTCAGATTGGCACACGGATATGTTAGATACTATCCTGGTAAGTTAAGTTTCAAATTAAAACTCAATGCTCAGATGAACACAACAGGATAAGCACACCAAGATGAGTCATATACCAGTTGGATCAATTAAGTTTTCAATGAAACAAATGCTCGATAGCACACCCGGATGAGCACACACGAACAAATGAGTGGAGTTCTGGATGAACCAAAAGCTAATATAAGCACAGCTAGATGGGTCATATTCCACTCAATGAGGGAAGGTGTGGACGAACCCAAAGCTTGTATAGCACTAGGACGGGTCATATCAACTTGAATGAGTGAAGATTAAAATGAACCAAATGCTCAGATGAGCAAACCAAATAGGCCACTTAACACTTAGAGGAGCAAGGCTTAGATGAATGAAATGCTCTAATCAGCATACCTAGATGGGTTAGGCAAAGCTCGGTGAGTGATGTCTCGGATGAACCGAATGCTCAGATGACTGCACCTAGATGGATCACTGACCACTCGAATGAGCAAGGGCTCAAAGGAACTATATGCTCAGATGAGAAAATCCATTGGGTCACTTTACATGTGGAAGAGTGAAGGTTTTGATGAACTTAGTGCTCGGATTACTCCTAGATGGGTAATTTTTGACTCAAATGAGTGAATATCAGATGAGAAATCAAATGGGTCACTTACCACTCAGATGAATGAGGTTCAGGGGACACATGCACATAATAGCAAATACTTCCGCATAGATAAGTGAAATGCTTAGCTGAGCATGCCCTTGATGGACCATATAAACTCAGAAACATGGAATTGATCAAGGCATTCTTGTAGAAGTGTAACATGCTTTGTGCGAAAACCCATGTGCATCCTAGAAAAATCCAACCAAAAAAAGACTATTATCACCCTTTCAAGAATAAACAATCCAAGATTTAGAAAATAGCCATGTAAAAGAGTGAGCATTCAGATTAGGAAAAACAAATCAATCCTAATAGTACCGAAACCTCTTATCTCGGCTTTGTCAGTAGAGGTGTGATGCAGTCTAGATAAATCCAAGCTGTGGATCTATACCCTAATGGAATGACTGAGATAGGACCACGATAAGATTGCTCAGTCAAAATGTGTGTTGATCTTCACATGTTCAAAAGACCAGATATAACCAATGGATAAGGGTGGAATCACCCTTATTAGGATTACATTCTCTATACTTATCTCAACTGGACTTCAAAACTAAGCCTATGGTAACTCACACATGATGAGAGAAAGATCAAGTTTGGGCAAATTGCCTTGGTCATTGTAGACAAAAAAAAAAAAAAACAAATCAATAGATAAGATCTACGTTAACGTGCAACCTCCTATGAGTTGCTCAGTTTCACAACCTATCAGCCTACAGCATCTGACGAATCTTTCAGTGATGTATAGGATAAATCACGACAACACTTGTAATTACCCTACCTCAGTAATTGTAGAGGCTACTATCCTATGACTTCAAGACTAGTCATACCAGAAGAAAATACTCAAAACCCAACAAAGAAACACTCATACAAAGAGTAAATCTCCAGTTCTCTCTGAACTCTCTCAAACTAGTTCTCTAGCTATTTTGCACAATACATAGATAAAGTGCACTTAGGCAACCCTCCACATTGCCCAATGTCTGCAAATGTTATTTTATTGCCTTCACATTTCATTTATACAAATGCTAACTTAGTCATTGGAGTAAATACCTGGACCACCTCAAGCTCCACAACCATTTACCCTTTTCTTTGGGTGTGTGCAAGATCTAAACATTCCAGGAAGCAATCGCCTGATCCAACACTCTTTCGGATTCCAGATGTAACAAAATTAAAATCAAATAAAATTAACCCCTCCAATTGTGAAAACCTCAAATATCAAAGATTTTGTAATAGCTAGGGAGGATGACATCTCTGAATATCTTCCAACTTATTAACTTCTCAAAAAATGACAAATAGCATCAACTATAGAAGCACAATGGGATTTCACAGCGAGTAAGCTCACAAACTGCCCGGTGCAAGACAGATGACTAACTTCTCAGATGAATAACACAAAATTCACTTTGAAAGGAACAAAAAAAGAATGGAGAAGCAGATTAGAAAAAGAAGGCTGACAAGAATAAAAAGAAGGGAATAAACTGTTAGTTCTCTATTTGTATCCATCATAATTTATGTTGTGCTATTTTACTCATCGGGAAGAATCAGTACAGAAAAGAAACAAGAAGGGAAGAGGGGAAGCTACTTATGGTGGAAAAGCGTAATGCCATGACCTAACCTACCTGGTTGGATTGTCACACGCAGTGAACCTAACTATATCATAACAAGGCCATCATTACATAAGCCAATATACTCCCCAAAGTATTAATAGGCAATATTTACTACCTTCAACTGAACCTCGATCACATCATCCCATGAATAATTAAATTCATACTTCCACTGCATACTATGAACATGACCAACCCGAAATTCATTTTAGACCAAAGCAGGAAATATTAATTGGATTGAGATTGACACATAGTCTAGCAAGTAAGACAACAACAGATATCCATTCCTTGAAGCCAATGAATAATAATGGAACAATAAAATTAACTTGGAATCCAAGGATGGAAGCAATTACATGATGTGATGAACTTCTAACTAAACAAAGTAAACATAGACCATGAGGATATCTCATCAAATGAAGCCATATCGAGACTAAAATCATAACTTTTCATTAAACTCTCATATAGATAACGCAAAATACTCATAAATTTTGCCATTTAGTCATAAACCTATCATCATGCAAATATCAACTGTCCCAGAGGCTTCACCTCAGGAAGCTTCACTACAACAGTAGGTAGCTCTTTTCATGTTCTGGGACATCTCGGCCTCCTAAATAGCCCTTTCCATTACTAGACACAAAGCAAAATCTCATTACATAACCTCTTTAAAAATTCACATGGCTCCAATAATTCATTATCATAGTAAAGATAACATATTTTCGTGTACAACTCATGAGACAGCTAAGGAAAAATAACAGAGAACTTGACAGCATGTCATGGAAGCTGAATAACAACTTAGAGCCAGCAACATGAAAACATGAAATCAACTAAGTAAAACAATAAGAAAATTGTAAATGTCCACTTGCCCAAAATATTAAATCCACTTCTATCATACAATTCCATATCAATATTTTCTTTCTTCTTTTTTGCTTCATCTGAATCCCCCCCTTCTGTTTCTCCTTTCAGTATCCCTGCTCCCTTTTCCTTTTCTCTCTTTTTTCTTGCTGATTTTCCCCAGCTCTCTTCTTCTTCTTCTTCCTCTGATGCTCCCCTGCTTTAAATTTCCTTCCTCCTTTTCCTTACCTCTTTTCTTTTTCCATCTTCCCCCTCTCTCTCCCAGCTANCCTTGGTAGACTTTTGCTTCATGGACTTCCTCCTCCTTTTTTTTATAATTTCACACTCTCTCTTTTTTTACCCAGCAGCCTCAGCTTTTCTGCTGACAGGTGGTCTTGCAGGCCACCTGTTGCCAAGATTTTTTGGGGGTTATTACAGCAAGTTACCAGTAATAACAATTTCAAATGAATTTCTACAATGTTTTGCAAATCCCTATTCTGACATGGCAATCAACTCATGCACATCATGCTCACCAAGTTCTTATAGTTTTTTCCTCTAGTTAGCTGCCTCACTACTAAAAACATTGCATTAAAATCTACACCACCATATTAAAAAGACTAATTCAATCAAGTAAAAAAGTAGTATTAAGCATTAAATAGTATATCTGTTCTGATTATCTCATGAATCTGAAGTTTGTGTAAGGTATAAATACATGTAACGCAGGGTCAGTTGGATTTTCTAACAAATGTCTACACAATAAAATATTTCAGTCTGCTGCTGATTACATCTTTCTTCTGTTCTCCTTCTTCAATATATAGTTCCATAATTGTATAGTGGGCAGTATCTAAGGCTACTTATGGTTCAGTTAACCAAACTATGACTCATTTGAAATTTGTTAACCACCTTGTTTGGGGCACAGAAATACTGAAATGTTTCCATTTGTATCTGCAAGGAGTCTACTATCCCCTCCCCTGCCCAGCTTTGTTATTTAGTACAAGGGCTGGAAACAACTTTGGTTTCCCACAGGAACAAATTTTCAGCTCCAGGAACAAAAACAATAATCTCTCCCGATGTACTTGAGACTTACAGACTTTTCAGCTCCAGGCCCAAAAGAATGACTCAAACAATGGCAAATTCAGATATACCACCCTTAAAAACTTTGCCGTTGGGTGGCAGTTACCGACCTTAAAAACTTATTCATTTGATATTACTAGAATTCTTTTCCCAACACTCAAGCCGTCACCAACTTAGTAAGTTGCAGCAATATGGCTGAGTTATACCCACATTGATTTAGAAGGTGAATGGCACGGAACATAAAGGGATAGAAGAAGAACAAATTAGCATGTCTTTCTTCTGTTTGTTTTAGCGCAAAGGACTCAATGAACAGGCCTTTCAATTGCTTATTCCTTCCCCTAAAAATTCCAGCAAATTGGTAGGAAAGAATAACATGACCGTTAGCAAAAGATTTCCTGTCACTCTCTATCCATTTCTTTCCCACTTCACGAACCCAAAAGGAAAATGCTTCTTCCCTTTGCTTTCCTGCCACTTCTGATCAAACTGGGTGTAAAAGACGCATCACACGTAATAACGCAGAATAAAAACAGCAGCGAGGAACAGCGAAAATGCGTCGCCTACCTGAGAAGCGGCGGTGCCAGCCAGCGAAGGCATTAAACCTCCGTACAAGCGCTCCCAACCTTCGTGTTTCACAACCTAAACACCACGCACCAACCGAAATTGAAACATTGTTCAGGATCAAATAAATATTCCCAATACGACATTACGAAATGATGACCTGACACATATGATCCACAGGTCCAAGCTTTTTCTCATCTTTCTTCAGATCTCGTTCCGTCTGCTGTCGAGTATTTACCTAGATCACATGTCATTCAAACAAAATAACGTCAACAAACTGAATTTGCGCCTTCGAGTGTGAAATTCAAGCTACGAAAACAACAAAAGATAGATAAAAAATTCAGAGAGACTACGGTTTGCAGAGGGTATGTGATGAGCTGAGCGATGATCCCTCCACCAGCTCCGGCGAGACCACTGATCAGAGCATCAGACATGGTTTCCCAATGGAGAGAATGAGGTCTGATTCGAGAGAGAATTAGAAGTGGGAATGGAAAAATTGAACATCTAACGATCTTGACTTTGGCTGTAGCGAAATTACATAGCCATCGCCCTCGCTTTCAGCCTGTTTAGTGTTTAACAGAGACCGCCGCGTTGGCTGTTGCGAAGATGGCGGTTGCGTTCAGAAGAGCAAAACTGACGTTGGCTTGGGTCGGACGAAATTCCGGGGGGCTGCAACGCTTCGGCGCCTCTGCAGCCGTTGGATGGGAAAATCCAACGGCTGCATACATATATATA